>JAAVUC010000398.1:0-18092 GCA_014898925.1 Fusarium nelsonii
TACGGAGGTCGCGGTCAAAAGTCTTGTCCTCTCGCTAAACAGATCCCCTGACCTTATCCCTGTATATACCTAAGATACATAGAATTAGAGCTGCAGTGAATGACTAATCAGAGAGTTAGTGAGCTATAGGGGCTATGATAGCTAAAGAATCTGCTAATTTAGAATGGGATTGAGGTTATATAGATGGTTCAAAGGTGGGGCTAAGTATCTTTTGTACCTAGCTTCATCTTATTGGGTAAATTTTACAGGTGGGGCGGATCCCAGGACAATACTTTTGACAGCGACCTCCGTACGTAGTAGGTAGTTTACCTAGGCTACGCCATGAATCTCTTGGCAGGGGAGCAAGGTCTGCGATTGGTCAAAATCAAGGAAATTAACAAAAAAAAGCCATAAAATCTGCAAGGTACAGTACGTGAGAAGCAAGAACGGATCCATCAGTGGAGATTCTATCGGAGGTGGATGGATCTGGGTAAGACGGCTTTGATGGTGATGCCATTCTCACCTGAACAACCGTTAAGTGCAAACTGGTTGCCTGCCATGGATGATATAGATGACATGGCATGACATGGCTGCCCTGAAGCTGAGGATCACCGTCAGCGTTGAAAGGAAACGAAACATGAGGAGGGATCGAAACGAAACGGTGAGAATGGTCAATTACAGCACCTTAAATAGCCAAGATTAGAAGGTTCCCAGTGGATTGGGTTGCATCCATGCATCACCGTTCAACTGGCCGACCGACCTTACCGTATATGTTCAAGGCCAACTGGAACGAACGAGGTGCCCGTAATCCAGACTGACTTGATCGATGGTAGAACGTTCCTGTAGTGAGTGTTTACTATTTTTGTGGCTATGCTAAACGGATGCTACAGTATGTTAGTGCTACTAACCTCTGGTGGCTGGTCCGCCATGGGGAAGCGAAATTGAACCCTCCCACTCTCCCCTTTTACTCGCTTACGTATCAGAGACCGGTCTCTTATAGGCGCCGGTGTTATAGCTAGCGGAACATGGACTTTTGGGAGATTTGGTGATGATGCAGCAGCAGGTTCGACAGCAGTGTAACCCGGAGAATATGTATGAGCGCTGCACAGCACGCACAGAGTAGCGTGGCCTGTGATAGAGCTGCATGCATGCATGGAATGGAATGCAGTGCCGTTCGGAGAATGGGCTCCTTAGGACAGCGGTAGACGGGCCGGCATGAAACATGATGGAGGAGGGATCCTAGAGGATGTGAAGGCTTATGTAGATACATGGGTACATAGAGAAACATTTGGTTTGGTGGTTAGGAGAAGGTATATCATCACTCAAGAATCGATAGTCTTCAACTGCAGTAAGCCATTGAAACGCAATCATATTCTCAATGGATCTTGTATTAAAATACAGAGTATCTGCAGCAATTTAATGCACGCTCTAGAATCTGTACAGTAGATTGACTTAATACGTAACGCAGGTACAGAGTACAGCAGAGGAAAGGCCATACTGGGATTCAATCAATAAACCGGCACGCTAAACAGCCACTACTGCAAGCCTCGGAGGAGGGTTTAATTATCCTTGTTTACTTACCTTTCCCATCCATGCCTCTTTTCTTCTCTCTCAGGTGCAGCATCAACCCATCCATCAAATCTTTGGTCAATGCCTGTTCTCAATCCCGGTTCCCACCCCAAAAATGCCAGGGAAGGTCAGGCCTGGAATCGCGCCGTTCCCCCCCTCCAACTTAACCTTATAGGGGAGTCATTATCGTTTATCCCCTGTCTCTCTTCCCGTTTTTTCCTCTCTTACCCACTCAGCTCAATCTCTCATCAAGTGGTGAGATCGCCCTCTTTGGTTTCCCTCTTTCTCTCTCTTTTTCTTTCCTTTTTGCCTCCGTTGCCGATCAGCTTAGAGAGTTCAAGTTATATAATGTACAATTGAGCCTCAGGTGGTGTCGATCACTCGTTTCTAGACCCGCCAACCGTTACAGCCATTTCCAACTTTAAACCTCTACACACTCCTTTTTTTGGACAACGATCCAATTTAATCCATCTCAATTGCAACTTCAGCAAACAGTCACTCGTTTTTTTACTTCTACTTTATCTGCATCAATCAAGCAATCAATCAATAATCTTGTCTTGGCACCGAGGCTTGTCCATTTCTTACCGAGGCCGCAACTATCAATCTACCTACTTACCTTACCGTACGCTGTATCCAATACATACAAGCCTCGGCCATCTAGACTACCTAATAGCAACCATCTCATCTCACTTCGACCCCCCTGGTCACCAATCCAATCTCGCAATCGCTATACCACGCACTGCATCACATTCGGTTCTCGACCATTTCAACCCTGCAGGAACCCCCCGCAAACGATTCTCATTCATCCATTGATTTGGCTGTTAATCGACTCGACCCATACTACAGGATACGCTATGCAACGACAACACTAAAACAAATAACCACATCAAGTCGCTCGCTACTCTGCTCTGCTCTGCTCACTTATTAATCGTCTTATTCTTTTTTACTTTTTTGCACTCGCTACAGTTTGTGCTTCATCGTCGAATTCTGGTCTGACGCTACGCTTCCTTGTTTTGTCATTCCGGGTCCATCCAAGTGAAACACATTCAATCTTGTTATTGTCTGTGCTGCCAATTCCCTTGGTCCTTGTACAGCCTCGTCGCCTTCGTCACCGACGCATTGCATTGTCTGTACAAATACGAAATTCATCCAGACTCTTTCTCGGCGAACGTCGCCTCTTCTCTCGCCATCATGTCTTCGACATCTCGACATGCCTCAACGGTCCAAATCCGACCCAGGTCATCAAACTCCCGCGCACCTCGCTTACGGATAGCCTTGTCGTTTCTCTTTCTGCTGGCATGTCTTACCTCCACAGTTCTAGCGAGCACTGAGACATCGTCAAATTCACTCCGACACCGACATCACAAACCTTCGATCCACCGATATGAACTACACCGGCGCAAGGAATCCGATGAAGATGAGGAGAAAGAAGAGATCATCGCCTCAATAATTCCTTCCAAGACTGCAAGCGGATCCAAACCTACGACTGTCACTATCCAGCGTGCCGCCAAAACTGCTGCCTCGACGAGTACACCTTTGCCTGAAGCTTTTGACGGAAACCTGGCTGCCGAACTTCAAACTTCCTCGGATAGCAACTGCCCCGCCTTCCTGAAAAGCGTCCTCTCGGATCCTTCTTACGAAACTTGCTACCCTCTCTCCATGATGCTCCAGGTAAGTCGATAGTTGGTAGGAGCTTACAAGACCATGAATTTAACAAGATCCCACAGACATCCCGCGGTTTCTTTGAAGCTCAGAGACAGCTCCTCAGTATTGTACGAGTTCTTGATGCAACCTGCGCAGCCAATGTTACATACTGCACCGACTTCTTCGATGCTGCAGCGCGCAACCTCACAACCCCCGAAAACTGCAAGAGCGAGATGGAATCAGGCAACAACATTGTCAAGCAGTTTCTATACGGCTTAAAGTCTTACGAGGTCATGTACAAGGCCACGTGCCTTCAAACTCCCCAGGATGACATGTACTGCTACGCCAACGCCGTTACAAACACCACAACCGCTGCCAACGCCTACTTCTACTATCTTCCATACAACCTCACCTTGCCTGGTAGTACCAATCCTTCGTGCGGTTTCTGTACGCAAGAAACCATGAACATCTACCACGCCGCTTCAGAGGATCGTTCACAACCTATTGCTCTTACATACGAGGCTGCAGCTCGACAAGTCAATACTCTTTGCGGTCCAGATTTCGTCAATAGCACCCTGCCTCCAGAAGAAGCCAGCGTTGCACACGCATTTGCTCCGTCTTGGGTTGGCTTAGTATTCACACTCGCCAGCGTTGCATTGTTTAATGCTGTGTTATAGAACAGCGATCCTGTGCAACGACATTTCAACGACATTTATTCTTTTCGGCCGATTCTCGACCACTTCTGTTTTAATACTTTACGACTGCAAATTCTGTATGCCTAGGATTTGTGCTTTCTTACGATCGCAACTTGGCATATCTTATGACTTGATACCCGACTTCTTTAATATCCTTTTCTCTTTCGCCGATATGGTTCGAGCTGTCAAGCCCATGGATTATAGAAGCATACTCTTTCTGCGATATTACAAACGATAATATTAGTTTGAAGGAAGGAAATACTCCTTCCTCCCCTTTTTCTTCTGCCATAATCGACTTGGCACCTTCTTTCACTGGATTCTAAAAAGGATTGGATTTGATTTTAGAAAAAAAAAGCGAGCACAGCCCGGAGTTTTTTCACAGCGGCATTTGTCGGATATAGCGGAATTCGTTATGGGCAGGCAGGTGTGCCTGGGGCATGATAGATAGACTGGGAGTGTCCGGAGCATGGTAAAGTTACCAATTGGAAAAGGGATAGATAGCACTTGTTCTTCTCTTCATGGGAGGAAGGGATGATGATGGAGCATCAATGACCGTTTGATTTGCACGGCGAGTATGGTTCATCACGCGTATGAAGCTCGGGCAATAGATTCGTATAGAATACAGTCAAACGGAATAGACGAACGATATCACAAAGATCTGATAAGTCAATTACTGCACGCACAATACTGATTCTTGTCATGGTAAACTCGGATATTGTGGAGGGGCCATAACAACGCCCAGCACACGAAACATGTCGTTATGCCATTCGTCATTGTTCTCGCCATCCTCTAGTCCGGCGTGTACTACATACCATGGTAGATGCAAAACTAGTACGGTGTCCAAGAGGCAAAGTGCAACTTGATCCATCTTCTAGTGACCTGTCATGATCAGAATGTCGACAAACATTCCGACACAGAAACTGTGCCAGCTGAATGCCTCCAAGCCCCTATCTTCGGCAGTGGCTCAAGATACCAACGAAGTCGATGAATATTTACCATCCTGCAAAAGGAGTGCTTGTCATATCATAATCAGAGGGCTCAATCCTTCCTTGAATTATGATGGGCATTCTGACAACTTTTCATATGAGCGACCGAGAGCAGAGTTGTTTCTAACTCGATGTTGAGATTCTGATATCTTCTGAGTTGAGGAGACTAGGCTGTCTAAAGATCCATCTTGATCTTATATATTGTCTGCCAGTAGTCTTCGAGTCGCCCATATCCAACTGCAACCTATCTCTTCGTTCCAATGGCTCGACTTGTCGATTGACATATGCCAATCACACTTTCCAACTTGATCTCGTATATGTGACCCTTGATGCATCATGGTAACATCGGGCGTAAATAGTAAGCCCGAAAACCAGCGTCACCCCGAGAGTTGGTTGACATCTGCAAGTATGAGTGACATCGAAAACTCCCAGATGATATGAAACTGTAAGCAACCCAACAGAATCGACGCTTAGACCCTCCCGTTCCTAGCAAAACAATAGTGTGAGCTCTAAATTGAGTTGTTCGAGTCTATGTGAAGCGGCCGTGACTGTGGCGGACGGTCCACATGTGAAGCGATTCGATGCCGTCGAGTATCCGGTTTATCTATTAGTTGTTACACTCTGAACAAGCCGCCGCTCTTCTGGTGGCAAGATAATCGAAAACGCTGAATCAAAGCAAGCCATCATCAAGAGCGTATCCAGTACCCCCAAGCTGTTGTGGAACGTGGCCAGGGCTAAAAGAGAGCCGCAGCAACAACATGGTGTCTAAGTACAGTACCAGCGATCCAAGTCCATGGAACTGGATGGCGCACTCCTGCAAGGAGGGTGCTCATGATCCAATGACCAGCGCGACTTCTTGGAGAATACTGCACGTAGAGATGTGCTGGTTTGTGTTTCGAGCTGACTTCAAGTTGGTAGTACATGGGCTTTGAGCTTATTCTTTCGTTCATTATCGCATAAGCAGCACCACTGATCGTCACTTCATCTATAGCAAATCTTTGCTTGGGTAGATGTGATGGTCACCTGGGCAGTGGTGCCCGGCATGCATCACCAAACTGCAAGTCTTGGCGTAAGAATTACGAAATAGCGGTAACAGACGAAGCGCAGCGCAGCGCAGCAAAATGGGTTTTTGGCAAACTCCTGGCCCTAATGATTGAACAGCAGGTTATCATTGTCCGGGCGTAAAACCCTAGGGCATGACATGTCAGGACAGTATGCAGTACGGAATGAGGTCCTGGCTCCCGTATCTGAACAAATCACATAAAGATTGTATAGACACCGAATTGAAGAGGGAGATGAGAGAGTACATAAGTGACAAATCACTCCATGTACAGTATGCTGCTAGCCCGGCTGTTCACCCACGCTCCGGGTCCATGGGGACCATTATGCTGAATCGAGTGAGCATCACTATAGACACCAGCCCACCCATGTGCAGTATTATACTGCAGGTAGTCCAGTCTTTGGTGGTGCCCATGCCAGGTTATAAAGATTGGCAAGTGAGCAGTGACCATATGCAGATGGGTTAGGCAGATGGGGGTTCAGACCTGGAATTAATTGCAAAGGGCTGATTAAGTGTTTGAGCTAAAAGAGAATTGTGGCACTGCGCGGTTCTGTCCCACGTAGCCATAAAGGGTGAATGTGCGGTCCTGTTGGAGCGCCGTGCTGATTGCTTCGGAACGCGACAAGTTGCAGGTCGAACGTATGTTATTATGGGAAGGTCAAATACTGTAATGTTCGATATGACGACAGAATTATGCGATTGTAGCAATGCTGCACCCCGTAAGCAGGTAGGTAGGCGGGCAGGCGGGCAAAGGAGAATGGATGCTGAGGTTGTATCGTCGGTACACGTAGGCTAATGTCTGATTGTGACAGGCTGCTTGCAAATTCCTCGACAGAAACGGTAGTCCCTCATTCGCATGCCATAAGAAATGCATGTAACGAATCAAAGTTAACCGGGGAAGCTCCCGCACCTAAATGTACCAACCAGCGTTGTTCCCGTTAAAGAAACGGCACGGAACGCAAGACAAAGTGACCGGGATGGAGCACGGTTACAGTGAGCGAGGACCAGGTAAAGTATCTTATGGTAAAGAGACACGGTGGCGTTGACGCCAGTTCCGGGTACCCGACGGCCAAGAAGTAAGTACCTTAGCTAAATTTTGCGACAAAGTGCAAGCTGAAGGTACTAAGTAAGTGATTTCAGAACTACCTAGATTGGAAGATCAAAGCTGCACTATGTCTTTTTGGGACTCTGCGTCAGAATGTAGCATGTCATACTGTTGATACCCTCTGAGAAGTTGGAGAAAACGATCCGTGAGCACCGCAGATCTGAAACCAATATCAAAGTCAACTCGGATCTGGTCGAATAGCGCGGACGTGTGACAGATGACAGTTGACAGGTGCCATCGTCTTAGTCAGTTCTGTCAATAGTTAAGATTAATTAAGTGACGGGAGATCCAAGCTGATGCCAGCACAGCATCCATCCTACCATACAAGAGAGACAGCCTTTGACTACTTACCTCTAGTCCTCCTACCTTAATTGGAAACGAAGGAGCTACTGCGAGATTGAGTTCATATAGCAGCTTGGCGAGTGCTATCTGTACAGTAGCTTCGATGAGAGATGCAAGTTATCGATCTCACTAAGGCAAGGTTAGTAAGAGACGATGAGATCTCGCTCAATTGCTTCGTAGGAGGTAGGTACAGTACTGTAAGAATGGAACCCAGGAAGGAACATCTCCCCCGGGCTTGCCTGCCCGTGAAGGCAGGGCAGGTATTCCATGAGCGCGAACACAGGAAAGCACGAGCCCCAACGAATTCCTTACTACTAAGGTAGGTACCTAGGTAGACTTGTTCTCTCTTTCCATCTATCTCATTTCTCGTTTTTCTTTATCCAAATCATACAGCAAAACAGACTCAGATCGGGGGACCCTTTAATTAGGAAGCCTGTTGATCATCGTCCTCGTGTGTTTCTCAATGTCAGATGCCCTTGTTACTTTTCGATGATCGACCCGCCAGGGTCCCACAGATACCCATCCATCCAAAGCACTTACTCGCCTTGCATTTGCGCCGCTCCGCTCTCCAAGATCCTGGCCTGGCTGGCTGGTTACTGCATACTTAGCGCGCCCGTCTTAGGTACGGTACTTTGTGGTTCAGTATCATCACCTAGCACCTGGACATGGTGCTTGACTTACATATCCTGCTTTACTCTATTCAGCGACTCGCCTGTTTTATTACCTTCCCTAGCCATGTAAACAGGTATGCTCTATTGTTTACTCGTACCTGACATTGGTTGCAGCCCCGAGGCGAAGCAAGCTAGGACGGAGCAAGTAGTACCTACACTTCATGCCCAGGGCAAGCCTCTCTCCCAAGCTGATCGGGCAATGGAAATTGGTTAATAATCCTACTTTCCCTGCAGCTACCAAAGCCCCCTGTCGTCGTCCCTTCCTTCAAGTTATATAGTCCACAGTCAACATTGCCATTCCACCAGACCAAACTGCGACGAGCTTCCGGCCTTTCACACACAAATCGAATTATTTGATATTGGATCAAGACCTGGAGAGGATACTTGAACATTCTTGGCGCTGTTTAATTTTTCCTCACCCAAATTATTACTATTGTACCATCAACAAACTCTACAAACTCAACTCCGCCCTGAGTCTTCATCCAATACCTCGCGACACTATCGACTATAATTAAGGTTCGCTCACTGCTGCGTCGTGTCCGCCTCAGCCGTCCGAAACCCTTGTCTTTGAACCATTTCCGTTGCGGCGACAATCGTACGGCTTTTTTCGTGTCATACACCTCGTCAGCCATATTGTTCTTGAAGCATCGAGTAGCATTACTCCTCCATCTCTCTTGCATCTACGTTCGCTGGACTCGACTCTTATCACTGTTGAGTTTATCTGCACGAGGTGTCCCATTTAGAGGAACCGTTCTGGGCTATCATATCTCCGCTGCAGGCTCAGGCTCGGCATAGACCAAATCCGGCTCTCTGTGGGTGTGTGTGTGGTCACGACTCACCCACTTTCTTCGCTTTTTCTCTCTCCATACTCCGTATTGTACACCGCACAACACCGGTTGCCCACGGCATCTCAATCCCACATCACTAAGTATTCCCATCAGGCGCTTACTGCACCGGAGTGTGTCTCCTATCGCCTCTTTCCTTTTTCTTTTATTCGGGCATTGTGGTCTTATCAACATACCCATCACCCCAAGCTCTAGCCGATGTGTCTGTCTCACTCAAAGACTTTGGTACATATCATTGAATAGCGTCTCCTTAGACAAGACAACACCTCTACTCGGTCTATACACATTATACTGCCTTTGGCGACTAACCTAACTGCCACTCTGCTCCATTGCCCACGCAGTGGAACCATCCGCATTCCGTCTTACAGCCGGCTCCCTGGAAGTGGTGGGCTACTGGGTCCTTCCCGTCGTTTTGTTCTGTCTGGCTTGGACGATCCTGCTCCCTCATTGGACGTTACAGAAGGGCTTGTACGGGGTACCTGGTCTATGTAAGTTCGCTATCGACGCAACCGATCTGAGCCGCCACTGTGCCCTTGAAGAAGCTAATAAGTTCGACAGCCAGTGCTCTTCCTTACCATTTATAACTTCATGGTAGTCCTTTCCGGTTCCCACAACGTCTTTATTTTTTTAAGTTGTTGTGACTGCCGTCTATATATCACTGCGTCCAGCCACGATCCCATAGGTCATGTCGGAAGCCATGCCTCTCCCTTGTGCAACGACTGCCACGAGTTGGGCCTCAGACGCGTATCACGGTCCTCGAGGACCAGCACATTCTCGTCCATTGCCTCAGTACGAACACCAGCCGCATCCTCCAGCTGGTTATTATGGCGCAGCGTCTGAAAGTCGTCGTCCTTCACAATTGCAGCCCTCGCAGCACCCAAGAGCTGGCTACCAACTAGCCGACATGTCGAGCATTGTTCCGCAGCATCCACACCCTCCGCCTCCACATGGCATACACCCCCATCATGCTACGGGTAATGTGGTGGGTTACCACGGAGGTTTAGATGATGGACAAGATCGCCGCACGACTCACCCCTCGCAACTACACTCAGTACCAGCGGAACAACCACCATCGTTGGCAAATGACCAGCATATAGCATCAACGGACATGCGAGTCCCGCGCTTCACGGGCTATCCCTTCGACCCAAGAGCTCCGAACATCAATGGACCGCATGAATCGGCCAGTCCTATGGTATCTCCTACTAAAATACGGCCAGATCCCATGAGAATATCAGATCTTGTCACCTCTAGTCAGGGCGGTGTGGGCCAAATGCGTAGTAACACGCAACCAGATGACATCTTCTACAGCCTCAAAATACGGCAACAACCGATCGCAGCTAGGTCATGTGGGTTTGGAGAGAGAGACCGAAGAGTGATTGACCCTCCGCCGATCGTCCAGCTTATTATCGAAGGCCCGAATCTTACCAAGGACGAAATCGCCAAGCATAGAGCCTATCCTCATTATGTTATGAGTTGCTCTATCGTCGACGAGACTGGAGCCCGCGACGCATCGTTCATGCCTGAGGAGTATCGGCAACAGCGCAGACTCATGGGATCGCTAGTTGCCGCCCCCTTTGTTGGCAAAGACGAGCATGGCGAAGACGGCTCCTTTTTCTGCTTTCCAGATTTATCCTGCAGAACCCCTGGGTCGTTTCGACTCAGATTCAGCATGGTCAAACTCGATCCCGCTCGTGCAAAGGAGCTGAAACGCTTCCCAGACCTTGCTGAAGCTCAAAGTGAAGTTTTCACGGTCTATACAGCAAAGGACTTCCCGGGAATGCAGGCGAGCACGAAGCTGACTAAACGGCTCAAAGAGCAAGGCTGTATCATTTCCATTAAGAAGGGGAATGATCGGTCCAAGAATGCTAGAGGCCATGACGATTCAAGCGATGGAGACCAAGATGATGGCGATGTTGCCGCACAGGGCAAGAGACGGCGGCGCTCAACACGACAATAAACACACGATGTGATATACGGCGTTATTTGATATTCTAGGCAAGCACATACGGAACATACACGATCAAGGTTGGAACTGGCGTTACATGGATTTATGATGTTACCTCGGTGTTTCTATGCTTTATTCAGAATCATACTGGAACCTGTACGCACATCATACCACTGTTTTACTTTGTACCAGCAAGGCACTTCTCGGATAAAATAGTATTATTTTATATTTTAGGGAACCGTGTTCATCTTACGGCTTCTAAAAGAAGAAACAGACGATTTCTCCGGCAAATTGTCCCCTTCTTTCTCCTTTGTTTGCACTCGCTATTCCATCCTCCAAATGCTTGGTCGAGCTGCCTGCAGGGATGGCTCCCCTGGATGGTGGAAATTAAACTCACCGGAGCTTTTTGCATCTGCATGTCCTGTAAAACCAAGGCAGGCAATTGAAGAGACTCATTGGGTCGGTTCAAGGCCAACAGAACTTGTGTGTTTCTGTATGAGTGTTTCGTCAATCTATACCATCAGTGACCTCATAGGAATATCTGCTCGGAGCATATGGGCCTGGTGTCTTGTACCTCCGCAGGGAGAATGCGGGGACGTTCATCCTCTCTCCAAGTGTTGTACATGTCGTATGCATTTGGGTGAACTTCAGCTGTTGGACCGGAACCAGCCAGTACCTACCTTAACGGGTTGTCATTTCAAGATCTGGACAAGTATCACGCCAGGGGAGGCCGCAAAACGTCCGACTGCAACGAGATATCGACATTTGGACTATAAAATACTCAAGACAATAGATGCTCAAGTCGGACACCTGCACTGGTCGAGGATGAAGCCGTGGAAGAGAGGCACAGATACCGTAATGCAAAAGAAAAGGCCAACGCCTATGTATACGGTGCTACAAATCAGGATTACATTCCAGTTGCGTACTACGGAGAACCCAATTCTGAGCATGAAAAATCGACTGCCTCGTATACTGGCGAATAGTATATAACTAAGACGACCCATGACATAAATCAAGACCATGCCGTGTCGATTTATTGGTTGAAATTCGAGTGGTAGAGGCGGGCTTTATGATCAAGAGATTAGATTGGCTTTTGTAAGTCAATAAGGCTACTTTCCAACGGTTTCAAGCTCACTCGCCTCGCCCAACAAAGAGGCTAAGGAAGCAGGGAGGATATCCTGGTGGCCGGCACCACAATACTACCCTACGTTGTGGTGATCGGCAACTAACTTAGCGTTGTTGAGATGAAATCGTCCAGGGAAAGGCAAGTCAGACAAACAAGGGTCCCTATGTAGGACATGACGGGGCGACGAATGAGCACTACGCGGATGCCCGCCAGCAACAGTTCCAATTACATACATATGCAACGCCTACCATTTCAATATCAAGCTGGTATTTCGATGGATTTGACTGAGAGACGAGGTAGTCTGACTATGGTGTGACCGAAATGGACTGTCATACTCGGGCATAGTATTACTTGACTTAACCAAGCCTCACCAGTCTCAGCTGACGTTGCGAGAAACAGACGACAGTGACAACACAAGAGAGTTCGAGAACTTTGCTATGGATATTGCCAGGACCTCGCTTACAACTTGGTCCTTGAAGACTACTAAAAGGAAAGCGTACGTGTTGGCACAATCGATGCCGTCGCTGTCCAAGGGTAAATAATCCAAGATCTGCAGCTTGCACCATATTAAGCAACAAGCTCTACCCCAGTGACGATCTGACTCGTCAACTGCCAAAAGAAGGAGGCTCTTGCGACGTGAATTGTTTTTGACTCAGGTGTCAGCCCTCGGCCGATTCCGGCGAATTGTTTGAGATGGGATGTGAAAGATCATGCCATACTGCAGCATTCCAACCTATCCCATGTTGATACAGCAATGACATCCAGATACAGGGACCACTTTGAGCTAGTGCGGTATAGCTTTCTCAGTGCCAAGCAAGGACCGGAGAAAGTTGAGATACTCTGAGACATATTGGCGCGTAAGGAGCTATTCTACCGCCTAGGTCATTGCTGCAAGCTGTTCGGCTTCCAGATACCATCATTCTCACGTAGTTGTCGCAGAGCCCTTCAGGTCCCGAATGATACTTTTGCCGGTGGTCATGGTTTGCTAAGCCACTAACTTGGCTTTGATCGAATGTATTCATGCATTTCTCAACCCTTGCAGAACAACTTTCTTCTCAATCTTGTTCTATTAATGGCCCATGCCGTCATACGACAAGTCATTACGATTACCGAAGCGTTTCGGCCTTGGAAAGAAGTGTTGGTAATTGGCATTTTACAAGGAGGAGTTCGCAACCCCATCTGGCAGCTGATTAAGCTTGGGCCAAGGACCGGAAATGGCACTCAGCTTGCAAGGGAAAGTCAGTTCTCCATGTGACCACATGGTAAAGTTGCATCGCTTCGGATAAGGCCATATCTGACACCGGTTACCGCACCGCGTGGTCCTCTCTTCCAACGGCGGCTGTCTTAGCGTAGACTGCAGCGTCTTTAATTTGTTTCTTGGCTCAAACCACTCTTCCATACTTTTCTGCAGCCTTCTATACTTTGACAAGAGGTTCCCATACGCACGTCGCCAAGTTGCGACCAAGCATGTCGATCTCCCACCTCCACATATAACGGACACGGAAAAAGCAAGTGTCTTGACCGAGACAAGAGCTGAGGTAGTGTTTTCAAAATAGGCAGGATTCCAACCCGCGTCAGATCAGATCATGGCTGCATGGGGAATCCATAAAGCCTCCCTTGAATCGTGGGGCAAGACATCGGATACAGGATCAACAGGCTTATATGCCAATTGATTGATATGCGTATGCGGGAAACTTTATACGGTTATATCAGTTGCTCAGACGTGCGTCAGTATAAGTACAAATGCATACAACAATGCGCTGGACCGGCGGCAGATGCCCGGGCTTGTTGGTGGCGTCGTTGTTGTCGCTTGCCTAGCCGACATGAACTTCGACAAACACCAGGGATCAAATTTTCTATGGTGCGAGAATGATGAATGCTACAGGAACACGCTTTCGCATTGTGTCTTTTGCCTATCGGTTGACGGGTTGTGTTATTTGCCAAGTAGTTTCTGCACAATGATCAGCGTGACATGGAGACAGAGGTCGTCGTGGCAGGGCCTCATTTGGAGACATGCTCGGAGGAATGACAGACATAGTCGAAAGACTTCTCAACAATGAACCTTTACGTCGTTGGCTAAGTATACGGCGAGTCAATATAACCCTGTTCAATGCATTCGCCTGTTCTCAGCCCATGTCGGCATCCATATATTATAATCGTTAAAGTCCTCGTCAGTCCGTTAGTTAGTACCTATGCATAGCGCTTTAAACGTACTGATTCCTTACTGCCCAAAACTTTGGAACACATCAGTAACTCATAAGGGGCTATAGGGAGGCGCCCAACCGAAGAGTTTAGAAACTTATGCTTGGTATACCTATAACAAGACCTTGATGCTGCCTCCGTCATCCTAGGCAAGGCAAAGCCTCGGCGTAGGCATAGGTCTTCTTACTATACCTCTTCTTCTTCCTTTGCCTCTTCTTACTAGGTCTCTTTTAGTAGTTGATTTCTTCAATCTTTATAGAGGGAATTTAATGACTACCATCCGGGGGGCCTCCTTAAGCAGAGGGCAACCTAATCCCTCGCCTACGGCTCCAGAAAGAAGGTCTCAACGCCCCTCTATAGCCCGTATAGAGGGACGGCATAGAGGTACTTCAATGCATACCTCTTACCTCTTGCAATAGCTTCAATTCTCAAAGGGAAGGTTAGTATAGGTCCAAAATATATGGCTTTGGCCTAATCGCCAATTGATTTGAAGCCTCTGACTAATAACTGAGCAGCTTAAGTTTTAGCGTATTTATGACCGGGCGTAGAATAGACAGGCAAAGCCGGAAGGAACTTCCAACCACTTCGTTAATGTCACTATCCTTTGACCGGCTTTGCCTAACAAGGAGTTGCTGTTTCTTGGACAGGTTTCTGGTGTGTTGATCTATTGTTTATGCCTGTCTGGAAGATACCCATTTTACTGAGGATAATGTTGAGTTTACTTGGAGGGTTCGAGCATCTCTTGAGTCTATATCGGAACAGCTGTGGTGAAAAGAAGACCGATTGTAGCCATTCCCTTTCTGAGGTCCTAGAGTAGTGAAGATATGAAGGACGACACACAGCGTTTGGATAGAGTCTCATGATTATACCTTTGGGTCTTGCAAAGCCCGGCGTCGGCGGGAAATCTGGCCACTAAATCAGCCTTCAGTCAAAAAATCGAGTATGGATTCTCGTAGCTCAATTGTCATACTTATCCTGTCTCGTCGTGGTTGAGTTTGCGCTTCCAGTCCATGGTCAAATGTTTATGATACTTAGACGATAGGATATTCTATCAAGATGGCGCTGCTCTCACACATTATCAGGAGCGATAATGAGATGAAAATTTGATAGATTAGATGACTGAAGACTGAGGTTCATTGTGATAGTTCCATTTGTACATATGAGGGCTATATATGTGATATTGTTGTGAGTCTCGAGTGAGGATTCCTGTTGAAACGGGCATCACGTATAATCTACGCATCACGGTATCCTTAGCGAGTCTTTTGCACTTTAAACATAGCATAAAGGATGTTAGATCAGTTTTAGGAGGAACTATACTTGTCGTGATTGAGCTCAGAACTGGCGTTATCGGCTTCGTGAACTCACCTCACTCTCATCAAGAGACACGTCACATGGCCAGTTGCAAAGCATGACAGCTTTGTCTTCTTCAAAGAAAGTTGAAGTTCTTCAAAACTTGTACAGAGTCTCAAAATATTACATTCAAGACGAATAGCCATGAATATTCTGACGAAAGTACTCAAACATACGAGTGGTGATTATCACCGCAGCCTAGACAAAGACAATGCAACTTCAGCAGCCACGACGCTGTGCCAAGTACACCTACTGCCACCACAGTAAACTTTACGCTTCATCAGTTCTTCCTGTTTATCTAGCTTGCCTATCTGCTCATTAGTATGCGCAAGTAGCACATCAGAACACATGTAAGTGAACCAATGTCAACTGCATACCCTGTAAGCAATCAGAGATGTAAGAAGCAATATCGAGAACACAGCATTCGTTGAAGAATTGTAAGAATTGGAGCACGGATACTTGCATGCCTTGTCCTGGTACGTGTGGCTCTTGTACAACGCGACTTTGTACGAAATAACGGTGAGTCCACGGTTATAGTTGCCCTTTGTATATTAGGCCTGATCGTATTTGGCCGAGCAGATCAAAATAGATACGAGCGGGTTCCGACATTCTAGATAAGATGTGAAAGTAATCAATCGGAGGAAGATGCGGCATGCCGATGATATGAAAGCGGGTGAGTGCTCGATCGAAGCTATCATCACTGAAGGGAGAGGACAGTGCGTGTGCCTCAGCATTGACCGCGGAAGAGGACTGCGCGACTTTAACCCCAATCATCTGCATAGCACCCTATATGAGGAGACTGAGAAGATGTTAGAAGGTGCATGCGTGTTTGATATGAGTAACAAGCATATCCTGATCAATAACGCTCGCATAGTCTGAGTCCAGATTTTAGTTGAGGAAGCAAAACCCGTCGATTCACTGTAGGGGATTATGTATAAACAAGAAACACCACTATTCCAATGTGAGTCGAGTGACATGTGTCGGCTATCATGGATTTCTATAGATGAGAGCGATGTATCTCAGCATGTGAAGTAAAAAGCCATTGAGTGTAAATGTAGCACACAAGTGGTCATCAACTGTCCTATAACTACGACACAGCAGAACCTACGGAAGTTGATGTCTGTATACTAGTGCGAGAGTTGATCAAGTAACCCTCTTCAGTTATAGTGCAAGGCAAAGCATATCTCGATGTTCACGAAGGCCATCACACATTTGACCGGATTGAGATTTTACAAGGAACAACGGAAACATCGGAAAGCTTAACTGCACAGGAAAGTGGCTTTATGACGTCGCTTGTAGTTGAACTTGAAACTGCAAGGAAGCATCGAGTTCATCCCAAGATATAACAATGGTGGTAGTTGTAATGGCATAATTGCTGGTATTATTTCATGGGTATCAACGTCGACTGGGACTGCATCGAGGGCGTCTAAGACCAGTGACAGTTCCTTGGTGCCGAACGCATGGCAAAAACAAAGACAGGGAGCTTGGACTATGAACGCATAATTTACATGGGGCATTAGGATAGGTGAAGATGCCATACATAGTAATAACTGCTGAACAAAGCTGAAGCTGAGGTCGACTTTTGTCAGAGTAGAGCCCGCTTATATGGCCCGGGACCGTTGGTGGAGTTACATAATCAAGGGGTTGCTTGCTAGCGCGTTTCAGAGGCTCTGCAGTGGATTTCCAGCGGGTAACGAAGTTAGTCATCTAGAAGGGGAAAAAAGGCAAAAGCCACATGACTTTATATTCAATATCAAGAAACTTTCCTCCCTTGATTAAAGGAATATCTAATCTGAGGTCGAGAAAGTATAGAGACAGTAAAAGTCGAGATCTGGTATAGTCGAGTATTAGCAAGACGAAAAGAAAAGATGTGTTGTTTGTTTCCCCGAGTTACCAGGGTTGAAACACCCGCTCCGTATAGGAGGGTACAAGGACAAGGATAACAATCTGACGTTCTTTCGATGTAGCATGTGCTATGATAATATTGCTGAATAAATCTTAGCTTTTCAGAAACCAGAAAACCAAGATATATGAGTCGACTGCGTATATCAAACTGGCATTGTCAACTCCAAAACCGAGTTAAGCAACAACAGGTCTAGCTTTAACTTTAGCCTCAGATCCTTTGTTGATCCCCTTGAAAACTATCTCGATTCTTCAGGTTAACTAAGTCGGGGGCCATGACTGTCACTGACTACATACCCCTGCTACACCAACAAGACCCCTGTTGTTTCAGACCATGTCACGATCTGCAGGCACTTTACTCTAGAAGGTCACCCTGTAATCTCTATCTGATACGGGCCGGTCCTCTTTGTTCTGAGTCCAACGTCTTTTTTTTTTTTGTTCCTCCTCGCTTCGTTTTTTCTTTCTCCCTTTCTTCCCTTGTTGCTTCGTGAAAGACAAGCAACGATGGTGGTGCAACGTGCACACAGAACCCTCATCAATGAGGTCAGCATCACCACCACCTTGAGCAAACATCGTCAACGATCGGTGTGGCACCAGAGAAAGAGAGATAAGGCGGAACTGCGGCTTTAACCAAGTTATCACTCCTAAGCGGAAAAAAAAAAAAAAAAAAA
>JAAVUC010000399.1:0-169045 GCA_014898925.1 Fusarium nelsonii
GATGGTATACAAAATATTAAATGCCAGAATCAGGTGATTAAAATGATATATATATCATCTTGATATGATATCAATTGATAAATAAATAATTATTTGAAGTTGCTTGGTTAAAATGTGGTGGTTGGGTATTGGTGGGTCGTACGGAGACTTTTGACACGTTACTGTACAGATCTGCACCACTTGGTTCGTCTGTTTGATGAAAAGGAAAAAGGTTGCGCTTTCTACCCCCGACAGACCACAGAAAATGCTGCAAGATGCTGTAATTTGACATCACTTGTTTATTCTCAGGTAGATGAATCAGTATGAACTGACTGACAGACCTACCCTCTCTCTTCTGTTCTCCGGAATAACTTACCCTGAAAAACAGGATGCTAAAAGTGTGGGCTGAGGAAAAGCACGGATGTGCTATCAAACTTGCTGCTTCTGCTACTGAGGTTGCACATTCCTTGACCATACCTGCAGGCCCATGACGGGGCGGTTGCGTCGACACTCCGTGACACCCAAGCCACCAACGTCGCCGCATGCATAGTCAAATACAAACATTCTGTTCTTTATTCCAGTTGTCGACAACGAGGGCCTCCGGTGTATCGAGTGATTGCTCTAGTAATAGATCAGATCTAGTCCTGAAGTGGAACTTGAACGAGCAAACAAAGCACTGACGTCCCTTGCACAGTGGGTTTCGGTTTTAAACATTCCTCCTCGTCATAATCAACGGAAATGAGAAAACCACGGCTTTTACCGTTCAGTATCTGTGTGACACCAGAGAACCAAGAAGAGACTCCTCACTTTGTAGGGTTGCCTACCATTACGCTGTAAGATAACGTATTCAGCAGCATGAAAACGAAACCGCGAAAATGGGGACCAGGCCTCAACTCACTTCGCCTTGGATGCTGCCTACACCTTGGCTGTAATCTTGCGTGCTCCGAGATGGGGACTCTAAACAGACCCGTCAGTGCCTCCACCCCTTGCTAGGCACGACGTGATATGTTGGCAACTACATGCATACGTCCTATCCTCCCTGCTCTGTCCATCCCAACCCCAAACATCTCACTTGACCATACACATCCAATGATGTACATCCGGCCCTGTCCCTACAAATATTTGATTCACGAGCTAGTCTAGTTCTACACAACGAGAGATACCCGAAACACTGTGCTGGACGATCCTTTACTCAAACCAACCCTGACTAGAACTAGGCGACTTGTCGCTTGAGAGACACCCTCGTGATGAGTGAAACCTCGACGAGAGGCAGAGTCATGCCATCTGTGTTGCATTACAGTCAATTCCCTAGTCGACGGAGGCAGGATGGGTACATACGCGGAGGGCTCTAGCCTGGTTAGCGGCGAGAATACGGAGAGACCGGTACGTCCTTCTGAGATAAGGAGATGAATCCGAGATCGTGGAGTTTAAGCAATGTCGTGTTTAGATCGAGATTTGATATGTAAAATCTGTTTGTGCAATGACAGTCTCCGGAGCTGTCCTCCGAAGAGTAGGGTCGGGGCCTGAAAAACACTCCGGAGATCTGATCTGTATCAGTCTGCTAACTGCTACGCAACACTGTCACTCCTTATCGTTTTGCCCAAGATCATATATTTTATGAGATCTTGAGATGTCTGTAAATTGCTTTATGTGTATTCATATTGTCATCGTAACCTTTTCCCAAGCTACCATGCTCAGGGGTGGCCAGGGAGGGGGGAGGTAGCGCTACGCAGCCCAAGTCAAAGTGCCTAAACTAAGAAGCTGGTAGATCCATATTACTTGGGTACTGCATTTTCCAGTCTCTGCAAAATCTGTTCATTGTTGTACCTCTTTCCAGCGTGCTTCTCTGATGATTTCGTTAGAGCACCTCTTGCTTTTTGTTGTGTAGTGTTTTGCCGTAGCTGCAACACTCACTTTATTTCAACCACGATGATTCACTGTAGTTATGCCTCTCTTCTAGAGAGTCTCTTCTTTTGAGAGAGGTCTAGAGATTCCTCTCTTTTCTTTCCACAACAATGCTCACAAAATGTACGCCCGACCTTTCTCCTCGACTTCCCAGAGCAATTCAGCTCTTCACCCACCAGAAACCTTTCAACCCCCAACATCATCTTCAACGTCAACAATTCGCTCCACTCCCAAGCAAGAATCCTCAGAAGTAACTGAATCGATGCTAATCGACAACAGACGTAACAGTCGCAGCCACAGCCCAGATCCTGTCCCTCGATCCACCACCAGCTCGCGCCAGTACCTCTTTGCCGCCCTTGAACTCGGCAATTACTTTATTCTACAGCCGTATTCTATCACTTCTGCCAATGACCTCGACGAGGTCCAACTGAAACGATGCTTTGAGATACTTCATGCGTGTCACGTCGCTACCGACCCGGACGCGACACTTGTCTCGACGAGAGATACAATGGAGGACTTTCTGGAGGCTGTGTTCAAGGAATGGACAGGGCAAGACGAGAGTACTATGGTCAAGCCCAAGATGGACTTTGTTGTCAGAGAATCCACGAGAGTTGGTAACATCTGTGGTAAGAACCCTTTTCAATCCTTGTCCATTTTAATCTCATGCTGACTCTCCGAGGCCAACCAAGCCATCATCAAACTGCCTCCGCCTCCGCCTGCACCCAGTCCTTGAATTGTGAGACTCCTATCTACGGCATTGTAACATACAAAAGCCACCCAGCGCAACTTAGCATCGCCTTCTCAACAAAAGAACCACCAAGACGTTCGAGCGAATCCCTTCAGGGTCTCTTCTGTCCCATGGAACGAACAGACGTGCGCTTCCAGGAAGAAAGTGATTGGATGGCTGTGCTGAGACACAGCATGAAGACGTCTTGCACGAAAAAGGTGTATAGGCACAACAAGCGTCTTGCTATTTGGTATTCAAGAGTCTTGATTAGGGGCTGGGCAAGAGGCAGTATCTGGATGGGGAAAGATGTTGAGGTTCTTGCTTTTGTGCCAAAGGACGCTGTTGATGCTGCCTTTGCTATGATGGGCCACTTTTGAAAGCTTCTCTGAGAATGTGGACCTGAACTTAGAGGCATTGGCCTTGTTACCTTGGCCCCCGGGACAAATTGGAGTTAGGTCTGAGTTCGCATGCCAGTAGTCGTCTTGGCTTCCTGGGTCTTGGCTGGTTTGGAGCCGAGGGTTCTCAACCGACTTTGTCACAGCTACTTCGCTTTGAGCTTCTTTGAGCACTTGGATCCAGTTTTAGGACCTGGTTGAATCAAGACTTGAGGTGTTGACATTACGCTCTTGGGAGGTCAAGGCATCGTTCGGTACGGGTTCGAAGATCGTTTCGATTTGATTCCCACCACTGGATGATGCGACAGGTCACCACGAAATAAATACAGGAACGGCGTATCGGATTTTGGTATTCATCGATAGAGATCAAGACAGGACTGTCATACATGGGAGGCAGACGCATCGGATCCAAGGAGTTATGGACTGCGCACGACGTAAGATACCCCAGCTAACGATTGCACAAATTGACTTCTTTTCTTTTATCCTTTCTAGTCTAGTCTACTTCTTGCAAATGCTTCTTCATCGATCTCAATCCATCCGAATGCGAATGATCATGTCCGTCATGATCTTCCTCTCCATCTTCAGGCCAATCCGGAAATCCATCGTCGAACAGATCCTCCAAAGCCTCTCGCTTCTCCTCGTCGTTCTTCTTCTCGTCGCGCATGACGTCCTCCCACTGTCTGAATTCAGCATCGGTCAGCAGACACTCATCCAACAGCTTCTCAAGCGCCTTTTGATCGAGGTTCTCTCCGATGAATACAAGCTCTTGTCGGCGATCGCCCCATTCACCTCCCTTCTTGATGTCGTGCTGCACAAGGCCGTCTACTTCTGGGTCACCTGTCGTGTAGTCCTCTGGAGGAAGAGTGCAGAACCAAGGTCTTCCGCCCGTCATGGTGAGCATCGCTCCAGCTTGGGACCAATCTCCTGCCCGATGAGGACGAGTAGCCAGGAGGAACTCTCCTTTAGAGCGGAAGAGTCGCGCGAAGATGGGATGCTTGCGCTTAGTCTCAAGGATGACTTCATTGGGAGGCGTGAAGAGATCCTCGGTCTCGTCCATCTCCTCGCCGTTGAGCCTTTGCTTCTTGGATGCTGGCTCTGGTGAAGGCGCTGACTCAATCGTAGAGTGTGAGCTACGAGGTGATGAAGGAGCAGAGCGCTTGCCGCGTGACGACGATGAGTCTTCTGTTTCTTGGTCCGCCTCTTTTGCTGGTTCTTCAGCGTCGGCGTGGTCCACCATTTCTAGATCGTCGTCTTCCTCATTGTCTTCTTCCTCTTCTTCATCCTCTTCGGGTTGCTCGAGTTGGAGGATGAACTTGTCGTATAATAACGCCCATAGCCGACGTGGGTGGAAGGGTCTGTGACGGCTGTAGATGCAGCTGCGGACAGAATACTCTTCTGTCTCGGGTTTGGGTGTGAGGACGTTGCGCCCATTAACCTAAGATCGTTATTATATGCGTGTGAATTTAAGGTGAGATGTATATGGCTTACCTCTCGAACAGTCATGGCATGAAGATCCTGAAGCCAGCCGTAGCCGGACTGGGCAACCTGAAGGTTGAACATGCCCGTGTTGACGATCCTCTTGACATCTACCTTACCATAGCTCGACTCTATTATCTTTGCACGGTGATTGAGCTTCTTGATCAAGTCCAATAAGCGAGGTTTTGTCGATGCATCAACCTGAATATCGGTTAGTCATTGACGGAATGGGTCTGGAAGAGCGACGCTTACCATGTCGAGCTTGTTAAGAATGATGACATCTGCAAACTCGATCTGATCAACCATGAGATCAGAGACTGTTCTTTCATCCTCTGGTGTAACATCATCTCGTCTAGATGACAGAAGATCACTTGTGTCAAAGTCGTGAAGCATAGTAAATGCATCAATGACAGTGACAGTAGTATCAAGTCTGGCAAACTTCTCCAGACCTCCAGCGTCCTTCCTATTACGTCGTCAACAACCATCTCTACTTACCCAACAACAAAGGTTAACAAGAAAGACAAAGGCTTACAGTTGCTTGAGGACCTTGACCATATCAACGTCTAGTCCTGGTGCACCCTCGATCGACCCCATTGCATCCATCTGCTCTGCCAACCGTGAGTCAAAGGTCTCAGCAACCTGCTCAGGCTCGCTGATACCGCTACTCTCGATGATGATGTAGTCAAACTCTTGCAGTTGCGCAAGATGAACCAGCTCTTCAAGGAGATCGCCGCGGAGGGTACAGCAAATGCATCCATTTTGGAGGGCGATGACCTTTTCTTCGGTCTTGTTGATACGGTGGGTTTGCTTGATAAGGGATGCGTCAACGTTTATACTGAAAGGTCAGACTGATGTTGCTTTTTGAAGGGAGGAAGACTTACGCTCCGATATCGTTGACTACAACTGCGATACGAAGACCATGCTCACTTCGGAGAATATGTTGAAGCAAAGTTGTTTTGCCAGCACCCTGAACACGATTAGAACAGACCACGGCCAAGTCAGATAATAAGAAGATCATACCAAGAAACCAGAGAGAAGTGTTACGGGCAATGCCTTTGGGGGAACACTGGGCTTCTTGGCACCCTTGTTCTTGCTAGCCTTCTTGACCTTAGCCATATTGACAATTGGAAAGAATAGTACAACAGAGACAAGAGAATGTATAGAGAGTGATGAGAGGATGATCCAAGAAACAAAACAAGATGTCTTTCTCTCTAAACGTGTTATTTCTACTCATCTTCGACTTACACGAAGCATTATCTGTGCTCATCAAGGTGTGATCCCTAGAAACCATCAGGGTCAATGGTGTAAGTACCTTGATGACAATCTCGGCAACTTTATTGGCTACGGCTCGCAAGAGTCGATAATGGAGATTTGGTCTAGAGAATTAAAGGTTTAGTTGCTAGTGGAGCAGAAGTTGGGGGATATGGAGCCTCCAAAAGGGTTGACGACATTCATGGCCTGGAGCTGCGTGAGGCCAACCAGGTAGGATGTGATTCTAAGCACCAAACGTGCTAACATATAGAGGAACATATGGCAATTCACACTTTGTTCCTGTTTATATCTCAAGCAGGACATTTGTCATGATTGCTTGTAATGGAACAAGCGATCAAAGGTCGGCAGAGGACCTTGCAAGATATTACGACGAAGAGTCCTTTTGATATAGGCTTAAGTTGGGTACATTATAAATTCTCTCAAAGTAATTGGCTCAACCAACCATATTCAAAATCGTATTGCCGTTAGAGTCAAGCAGGGTCAAGAAAGGTTTCCGCAACGAGACCCTGTTGACCTGCTGAGAACCCTGATGTCGTAGGTTTGATGGCAACTTTTTGCGCGCCATTGGAGATGATCCAATGAGATTAGTAAAGACAATTTGAAGATACTGTAGATTTAACTAGATCATCCGATTCACTGATGAACAGAATTGCGTAGTTATCGGTGGCTTGCTGAAATTTGCGGCATATTGCATTGCGTCGACCATAAGGGTTGGCGTACTCAAGAGACAAAGCAAATCCTGAACAAAGATACATAAGCATGATAAATACCAAACCTTTTAATTAGAGTCTTTTTTCGATTACGTATTTGTCACACCCCTGCCTTGATGTTTGTGTTGGATGGTGCATACAACGGTTGTACCTGGCAAATTGTATATGCAGCAATCTATGAGAAGCAACCCTCTTCGTCCCAACTAGCCAGCCTAACCCAAGACAAAGGGCTACAGCGTTGTTCTTGTCACAAGGCACTTAGCTCTACAGCCCCCTTTTCTTTCTTTCTTTTTTTTTTTTTTTTTTTTTTTTTTTTAACAGCCGCTTGACTTCGTAACGTGATGATCTAGTGAACCAAAGGTTGTCTAACGGTTGTAGGCTCTCACTGGACTCCATTCCACTACGTCCTCGTTCCAGGCATTACCATATTCTTAACCAACTGTATAGATATTTCCAAAGTAGATAAGAAAGTAAAGGACAAACGAGGGAAAATTTAGCGTGTTCAAAAATCAAGGACCTCGATTATCCAGGCTCAAAAGGAGTCGCTTCCCATATTAATTGTTGCGCCAACCGTGTATTCTAGGAATAACTTGTTTTGAAATATGGAAATTCAATAATTCACGTTGATAATGTTCCCTACTTTTACCAATTGCTGCAAGCGTTAAGCTGGTCAGAAGCTCCGCTAGGTCTAACCAAGGGTTTACTGTCTTGATGCCGGCCACGAAGGGTGAAATGAGATATGAATAAAGATGACCAAAAATTTTGGAATACAGACTGGGAGACAGAAAATGGCTGACGCTTGAGCAGATGGGATGAGCTGATTGAGTACCAGGCAGTGGTTCTCACCGACCTATATAACAGTCGTTTGATCACGACACGGCTATACGATCCCTCATGCTCCATAGTCTTGGAAGCTTATCTCTTGTCTGCTGACTTTTTAGCTTCTATTCTTATGAATGTAGTTTCGTAAGTCTACTCAGGCAATGTACCTTCTAAGGTTGACATTGGTCAATTACTTCGCAACTCGGCCAATAGCCATCTGCAGACAGAAGGCCTCAGTCTGCAGGTTGCGGTATATATATAGAAACGGGGCGTTCATCCTGTATTGTGCTTCGATTGGAGCAACCAGATAGGATCAGGGGCTGTGCTGTTGGATAACAAGGTCAGTGGCTTATTTTTGAGGGAATCTGTTTTTGTTGATATGAACGAGGCGATACGCATAATCTTTGCTGACGACTTGGCAATCTAGCCATCAAACTTGAGCAACGACGACTGGCGATAGATCTTGCTTGAAGGGTGACTAGATTTCAATGTTAAGAACTACAATCTGGCACGCCAAGGCTCGTGCATAGGTACTCCTCGTCGCTATTTGATCGATCGGTGGCAAACGAAAGAGTAGGCTTTCTGTACCAACATTATTGTCAACGATTGTCAATCAGCTTCCAGTGGGAGTCTGGAACTACTAATTCCGCCTCTGGTTAAGCCCCGGGGAGGGCGGTGCGATAAGATGGAAGATGAAAGCGATTCGTGCCACGTACTCTGTCAGTTGTTCTGAGACTATTGCCAGTCTCGACTCAAACCAAGAGTGGGGAGCTGAAGAAGTGTTAAATCAATAGCCCGCCCCGTAACGGTAGTCTCTTTTTAGTATGGATCGGCCAGCTCAGATGCCAGTCAGTCTATAGCTGCCCGTTCGAAGCTTCCTAATTTGACTCTGAATATGTATTCAACGGCAGATAGGCAGCGGTGGCGTGCATTGACAGGCTGTGTCGCTTGGTTAGTGTGTTCAATATTGGAGGCGATAGCGTGAAAAATAGCGTATGCAACAATGGGCTCACCAGTCGCAGCCTGCAGCATCAGCAGCAACATGCAACGTAGATGCGATCTTCTATGGGAAACTGACTACATCTCTTGACTATATAACTTATACTCAAAGCCACGTCTTATGGCATACGTCAATATCACCACTCAATTCTTACTTCTCACTAAAGTCCTCTCACGCCCAAAAATGACTATCTCTGCGAACGAGTGGATGAGTCACCTATCAGGAGATCTCAATATCACCCAAATAACAATCCCTGGGACGCACAACAGCCACGCTAACTCGAGCAAGATCCTTGCTGATGAGTCGGTCTTGCGACAGATAGCCGGATCCATCCTTGCCATCCGGCTAAGGATGGCTGCATGCCAGGCCGACGATATGTGGCAACAACTTCAGAACGGTGTTCGCTTTTTCGATCTACGCGTGCGAGCCTGGGAGAAATTTTCCGAAGAGGGAGGACGCTGGGACTTCGGCCTATGTCATGGAAGTGTCAAACTCAAGGAGAGTTTAACTCAAGTACTGGATGGTATGGCCGATTTTCTCAAGAACCACCCCAGTGAAGTCCTCCTCATCTCAATCAAATGGGATCAAGAGGAAATCATCGGCACATCTTCCCATACGATGCCACCGGATGATAACCTTCGCCACGTAGTGGCCAAAATTTGGAGACATCATGGTTGGTATGCCGAAAACCAGTGGCCAAAGCTTGATCATGTACGGGGGCGCGCTATCCTGCTCCGCCGCTTCCAGAACGACACGAACGGAATGGGCATCAATCTTTACGACCCGAGCGTCTTCAATAACGAACGAGGCGGAGCGTCCAAGGGAGAATGGAAACAGATGCCAAGCCCGGATCGAAGTGGATTGCACATTCAAGAACGCTGGGACTGTACGCAAGGAATGCTACGTGAGTCCAAGCAGGCTGATTTCAACGATGGAATAATGTATATTAGCACAACATGCGACACATGGTTTGGTAACGGATACAACTGTTGGGATCCGCACCATTACGCCGAGAGATTGAACCCCAAGCTTCGCGAGTTCTTAGTTAACGAGAGCATTGAACCCAGCAGGAGCCGGTTCGGTTTGGTTATCACCGACTTTTGCGATCATGGTACAGCACGCAAGATCTTCGAGTCGAATTTCCGACAATGAGACTTGAAGACACTCGGCCTCAATTCTGTCAAATAGTTGCCCTATTACCGTGGTTAGCACCTCGCACCATCACCTTGTGCACTTAAATCAAGAGAATGCTCCTAGCCTGCCATAACAAATGCAAATACCACAAACAACACAAGTAAAATTGGTTATTGAACTTAAAAGAATGCTATTTATATAAACACAGCTGTCTCTTCAACCAAGGTCTTTTACCTATTAAGAACTTAACCCCTAGTTATTTTTTTCTTGACTTTAAAGACTCCTGGAAACATTGAGTATCTTCTTCCATGGTTTCTTACCAGTATGATGGGTATGCACGCCTAAGATATCAGCCTGGTACCATCGTAATCTCGCGTTCGCTTCTCCCTTGAGTTGATTGAACATTCTCGAAGATTACTCTGCTCTGCCTCACCTACGCTACAGTGATGGTGCGGAAGAGCTTGCCTTCAGTCTCAATGCCTTCCCGGCTGTAAGATTGACAAAATTGAATCCTCTATCAAACTAGGCACCACGGCTGTAGCTGCCTCCATAATAGGAGGACAGAGCTCTCAGCATAGGAGAATATTGTATCGGGTCGTATATCGTAGAAGTCGCGAAATCATTTCACATATGCGAGCTGGTCTTTTGTGACGGGTACCGCGCCTGAGGTTGGAAAGTGCTTTGAGAAGGCGGAACCGGCGAAGTGCGACGACGGTGTGTGGAGAAGAGTGCAAGATCGTAGGCAAAAGAAAAGGCAAAGGTCGCTGCGCTGTGGGTTATGGTTTGAAAGAAGATGAAACAAGACGCTGATAGAGTTCGGTGGATGCAGAGCCTCGAGTGGAAGATTTGTGAGAGAACAGGAGTTGTGCCATGATAGACGGACAACACGGTGTCTGTATCGGTGTACCGACCAAATCAAAGAAAGCAGCAATAAGGTGCTAAGTGCGACGAATCAATCACCAAAAAGAGATTAGTTGGACATAAAGAAATGCGACCGAGGGGAATCGAACCCCTCTCTAACGCTTGGAAGGCGTTAATGCTAACCACTACACCACGGTCGCTATCTGGTTATTATTAAGCGGCAACTAATGGGTTATATATACTAAATTTGTTATCACTACAAGATTGTTCATGTGGAAACATGACTTCCTCAGTGCATAAGTAGGTCGATAACCAATTACTCCGACAATCTGTCAATCAACACTGAAGATGAATCACTACAAGTATCTCATATTTCATTCTGCCCATCAACTTCATAGTCTGCGCCTGTACCTGCAGCAAGCGAAACTTAGATAGTGGCTTAAAACTTAAACATATACCCTGGAGACTATTTACTATGTAAAATTCTAGGATATGGTTCATTTAACCATAGTTTGGCTGCCGCGGCATGGTTATATTGCCATTCTAGCCATTTACATAGTATCTCTGGGTTCTGAGTCGAATCAGTCGAGTTAAATACTCTAACCGACGCCATAGCCGTTATGCCAGGAACCAGAACAACGAATGAATGCGGACTTAATGACCCCCAAATATCTGCCAAGAAAGCTTCGGTTCCGATGTCCTTCATGTAGAATATCGGTCAAATTTCCAATTTGTTTCTCTATGAACCCCCACAGCATCGGTACCGGAAAACCGGTATGTCATATTTAACAAAATTACCCCTCATTCTCGCGTTTCTGACATATTTGGCAGGCCGATCTCATCTTCCCCTCACGTTAGACCATCCACGATATGCAAAGCATGATTGGGCGGGCTCATGTGTCACAAACATGCAAACATTCCGAAAACAGAAAAGAATAGACAAGCAATCTAGAAATGCATTTCTTATTCATTTATTTATTCCTGGAAATTCCCAGTTATGATGATATGAACGAACCTCTCGACTTTTTGATCAGATACAGGGTATTTCCCTAATTTGAGGTGGAGATTGGAATGCGCTAGATTTCTCTCTCCGTTGCCCAGTTGCCACCACCTCCGCGTCTCCCGATCGTTGCTGTGACGAGTGGAAAATTTTGAGAATTTTGTTCTTGACTTTTCTATCTCTTGTTTGCGACAACAGACCTTTAAGATGGCGCCGGTTTATAAGATTGCCATCATACAATTTGAGCCAAAGGTCGGTCAGCCTCCAAGAGCTAATCATGCATGACATCCATGACATCTGCATCCTTACAACCTCGGTTGATGTCACCAGAGCTGACTCATTCGCCAATAGTCCATCGCTCTCCAAGACAACTTCGCCAAAGCAGAAAGCCATCTACGCTCCGCAGCCGCAAAAGGATGCGACATAGCTCTCCTACCAGAATTCCATCTGACATCATGGGTTCCTGAACATCCCGAATTCGTGTCTGCGAGCAAAAAGTCAGCAGACTATCTTTCAAAATACCAAGCCCTCGCCAAAGAACTCAACATCAACATCGTCCCAGGCACAATCTGTGAAGTGCACAAAGTCCCCGACAGCAACGATGAAGAGCTGCGCAACATGGCATATTTCCTAGCTGCAGGAACCGGCGAGATAATCAGTGCGTACCAGAAGAAGAACTTGTGGCATCCTGAACGACCACACTTGACTTCATCGACGCATACGCCGCACACTGCTTTCGACACACCTTTGAAACATGCAAACGGTAAGCCTGTGCGCGCGGGTATGCTGATATGTTGGGATCTTGCTTTTCCAGAAGCTTTCAAAGCGCTGGTTAACGATGGCGCCGATATTATTCTCATTCCGTCATACTGGTTTATGAGTGATGCGGGCGATGAAGGTGGTGATCTGAACCCTGATTCTGAACGGCTGTTCCTCAACTGTGCTTTGACGGCGCGTGCCTTCGAAAACACCGCCGCGATTGCATTTTGTAATGCTGGAGGGCTAAGTTGTGTGAACATGCCAATTTTGGGACCCATGGGGAGAATTGAGGTGGGCGAGGAGAAGATGGAAATTGTGGATGTGGATTTGGATGTTTTGAGAGTTGCTGAGTCGCAGTATAAGATTAGGATGGATATGCAGAGTGAAGGATGGCATTACAAGTACGGGATGAATGCTGGAGAGAAAGCATAATGCATCAGCAACAAAAGGTAACCTAGAGTGTGTTCTTTGAAATTTGATGAATAAAAGGATTATATACCTCTATATGCTGTATACCCCTGCTATGCTATGCTATTTCGTCAAGTCGGTCATATGTACAGATCTACTCCAAGGATTCAAGTACGAAAGTCAGCGCAAGCTCTTTAAGCCTTGCACATGCGACCATCGTTAGCAACCTTCCAAACCTCACTGTTTACACCCCTCCAGTTATAGAAGAGAGACTTGGGATCCCACTTCTTCTTGACAGACATGAGACGGTCCCAGTTACTGCCGTAGAAAGTCTCCTTCCAGTTGGGCTGGTTGAAGTCGGCTTCGTTCATGTAAGTACCGCTGCCGGGTGTCACAGCAATGATCTGGGGCATGTAAACCTCGGTGATCTTCTTCTGGTCAGCCAGCATGTCGGCCCATCGCGTGGAGTCCCAGAGGGTGCCCATCTGCATGGACATGATGGCCTTGCGCCATGCGGGGAGAACGGCGTTAGAAACACCGCGAGGAGCCTTGAAGGTACCGCTGCTGCCGGCAAGGACGAGACCGCTGGACAGAAGGCTGCGGATGACCTTGCTGAACTCTTCGTTGTTGTTCTCGAGAACGTCACGGGGGATCAGACGACCGCCATACTGGAATTGAGAAGCTTCGATGTGGCCGTTAGGAAGAGGACCGTTGTAAAGCTCGTAGTGGTCAAGGAAGCTCAAGGTGGTATAAGAGTTGGTGTACTTGAGGCCTTTCACGGTTAGGTACTCAGTGAAAGGGCCGAGAACCTTATCACGAACGTAATCGCCTGTGGAATTGGCAAGAGTAACGGGCTTAATGGAAAGACCAGCCGCGGTCACAAGATAAACAACCGTAGGACCATGGTCAATCATAGCAGGCAGAAGCTCATGGAACTTGGCAAGAGCAGCATAGTAAGCGTCCTTATCATTACCAGCACCCAGTGTAAGAGTACCACCGCCAATAGTAGTAGTCTTGTGAGCGCGGACAGTCATGGACGTAACAACAGCAAAGTTTCCAGCACCACCACCGCTCAGAGCCCAGTACAAATCGCTGTTCTCGCGGGCGGAAGCACGGACGATGCGGCCCGCGGCAGTGACAACTTCGAACTCAAGGGTATTGTCGGCGCCAAGTCCGAAGCTGGTGCTCAGCGGAGAGTGACCTCCGCCAAGGGTGAAGCCAGCAAGGCCAACGGTGGGACACTCGCCAGGAACGCCAGTGAGGCCATTGGCGCTGGCGAACTGGACGGCGTCAGCACCCTGGATACCCGCGCCTAGCTTGAAGGCGGGGCCAGAGTATAGCTCGTCGTGCCACTGAATGACTTCCTTGGTCTTGAGATGGTGTGTCCAGATGGCCAAAGAGGCTGCGCCAGTCGAGCGACCAAAATAGCTGGATGACAATGTCAGTAAATAAGCTTATTTTATCTTGGTGATGGCAGACGAATGTCTTTGAACCAGAAACAAACTCACTCGTGTGCAGTGTTGCGGATAACCAGACGGATGTTGTTATCGTTGGCGAATCGCACTGCCGCGGCAACTTGCTTTGCGTTGGTGACCTTGACCGCGTAGTTGGGATAATTTCCAATAGTGCAAGGGCGGCTCTGTGCCAAGAAGGGATCGCAGCTCTGGTTGGCAAAGAATTGTTGCATCACAGAAGAGGATGACTCGATACTATTAGGGAACCAATCGTTAGCCTTTGCGGACCCTGCGCTAACTGCTATAGCTATTGTTGGTTGCTGACTTACTGGGTCTGGGGCAAACCCCAAGCATCTTGCAAAGCTGTGCAAGCGGCCTCGTCGTATGTGGGATCGTGGCATGGCGAGCCGATAGGGATTGTTTTGATGAGGGCGCCGTCGACGGTCTTGTTAAGGGCAGCCCAGGCGTTATCCTTGGGCCAGCAGGCGTCGCCGGGCATGCAGCGACATTTGGAGTTGGGACCAGCGCTGGCGATGACTGCTAGTGGCAGAAGTGCCAAGGAGATGAGGGACTTCATCGTTGTGGCGTTGCTTGGCTGGGAACGAATGACGGGATGTAGGGAAAGACAGACAGAGGGTTAGACGCGAGTAACCTGGAGGACAAGAAACAAGACAAGACAGGTTGAAAGTGGTATTTATTGTGCATGAGAGATAAATCTATCTGTTACATCGCCTACATTCAGCTAGCAGGCCTCTTGATCAACCTACATGGTCCGTGGCCAGGATACGAATCCTCGAGGATGAGCAGGGACCTGCAGCGTTACATTGAATGCACTTTGACAGCTGTTGGTCGTAGAGTTGATATCAAGATAACTCTATCCCACAAGGGTTCTTCGCCTCCCCGCTGGAGATCGAACCCTTCTGGGCAGGTCGTTCTGGGGGAGGGACGGAGAAGCAGGGGAAGAAATACTACTCTGTAAGGATGTTGCGCTCCCCTGCTCTGCCACGAGAGATATTTTTGATAGCCGAGGGATGAGTCGGAGATTAGTCATGGAAGAAGTAATGGGATAACAGCGGAAAAAAGAGATGCTCTTGGCTTGCAGGTCCGACGGCTCGGAATCGGAAGCGGAAGCGTCTTGGCCTGCGAAGGGAAGCTAGCTAGAATGATGAGCGGAAAGAGACCCTGGATAGCCACGTGTAGAGACGCGTCGATCTGAATGAGGGATGGTCAGCAACTCAGCTAAAAATTGATCAGAAAGCTCGTCACAAGAGACAGATGAGTCTGTGAGATGGTGTAATGGATGGGAATTTAGAGGTGCTGGTGAAGAAGTATAGTACTGATTAGTGATGATAGACCTGCTGTACGAGTCAAGACTGGAAGGAGGGAAGAATTAAACTACCGTGGTAGTCACGTACCCAATTTCATTCTGTAAGTATCTCGCCCCCTCCCCTAATCAAGAAAAGGTAAAGTGAACTTTAATGCTAAACAGAAAAAGAGAAAAGCCCAGTGGCTGGACCATTCGCCACATTGCCCAGCAGGGCCAGGGTGGGTGTCTCCAGTATTAGCTGTTGGTTCAGTGACTCCACCCATGGTTCATGCATTGGGAGAGTTTCACTCCCAAACACGCAATTCCAATGCACGAGGCACGCATTGATCAATCCGAGTCTCAGAGAAATCGTCATTCACTTTTCAGTCTTGAGCACTAGAATGATTAATTGAGGGTTGCGTGTAGCTTACTGTACAAACATGACTCGGTAGCTCCTGTTGGGTCGATGACCAACTCGACACACTAAAGCCATGGACACTAAATTGGCTTAGCGAGGTCGCCCGCTGTAGACTAGGTAACTAAGCCACTCTGGGCTCAGGGGTTCACTGCTCTCCACTGCTGGACGTTTACAGGCCAAGTCGGCTCTGGAGGAGAAGCCCGAAGAGTGGTACGATAGGTATGGTTGCGCCCCCCCCCTCTCAACGGCTGAAGGTGGACATTACCTCCATATTTAACGGATGACTAGAATGAGTATTAACAAAAAAAAAAAGGGATTAAGAAGCCAAGATTTTGCCCTTCTAAGAGGCAATAAGCGGCTCTGCGAAACACTTTCCCAAACGGTAAAAACGTGGAATTGCTAGTCAATGCAGCTAAGGCGAGGTGAGGCAATCACCGGGCAGCGCGTGGCAACGAAATATCGTCGATAAGGTTCATGCCAAATAAGCCATATATCTAGACGATAATGCTTGTGTATTCACACAGACGTGACAGCCACCGCATGGAAGTCACTCAAGACATTCTATTAGACCGGATGGACTCAACTGTCCGGCTCCCCGGATTTAATTGCAAACTGTAAACCCGGAGAATGGGCGAGAATCACGAATATAGTCTAGGCGTCGCCAGAGCCTCTGAATATCGATTCGCGATTAGCTGATGTATGTGTTGTATCTTTGCTATTTTCCCCCACTACGGTAGTAGAGCCGTCAACTGCCGCATTCGCCGTTTTGTCCCATTACCATGGTACTGTGCATAGATTAGTTTTTCTTTTGTAAAGTCTGGTTCTGCAGATCCGCTCCGTTGATCCGAGAATTGAAAACCACAAACTGAGCTTTCGGTACCTACTGAGTAGATCTGCGGGCCTTGCGGGTATTCGGGAATCGATCACCGGGGCATTGGAAATGCAATATGGAGCCTGTGATCTACCGTGTTTCCCGCTTTGGCCATCTATGGAGAGAACTAATAAAGAGTGATCCGCTGGACTGGTATCTGAGTCGCGTTTCGACTCTAGTACAAACCTAAAAAAGAGACTGTTGCCAGGTAGAGAAGACAAAAACTCTTGATTCTGATGGTAACAAACTTTGGTCTAGGTACTATGTATACCACATAGTAAACCGCCACAGCAACTGTTTCATCCCGCAATTGAAAAAGAGTAGAAGCCTACAGTGTCCATACATCATATACTAGGAAACTAATCTGGAATGCGGGTTCGCAATATTTTCCGGGGAATGTTGTTCTGTAATCGTTCCAGTCGCCCATTACTCACGCTACGGTACTGCCAACCGAATTGTCAGGTCTGCGATCTCAATTAGTTTCATCTTCACTAGGTCGACTTGACCTTTCCCAAATACCTGGGACTTGTTTACCGGCTACAAGGACACACACACACACAGAGTCGCTTACCCAGTCTACCACTTAGCTTCACCACTGACTAGAAGTTCCACCACGCGATACACATCACAGTCCCGGCTACTAGCCAAGCGGGTCGTGACTCGTGCTGATCAAAAACCATCAAGATTTTCCGTCTGTGCACGTCTGACCATACATCCAGTCTAGCGGGAATATTCGCAAGCGTGCTTTTTGTAAATGTCCCGGACTCCTTCTCGTTGGTAACTCTTCCAAAGGGGGCGTCGTCTAGCTCGTTCTTGAACAAGCTGCTTTGTGGGTTCAAGCATGATGTCCCTGCATTTGATCTGCGTTTATTACTCCGTCCATATCCGTACACGTTTTGTCCCCAACTTTTCCATTCTCAGAAACAGATATTACCCACCTATGTGTGTTTATATTTATCTCCGTCTTGTATCTTGATTCCGGATCTTGACGTGTCTTTCCTTTTTCTTTCTCGTTTCTGTTTTCCTTTTTTTCTTTTGATCCTGGTTCCAAAATGAAGCTGTTTCATGGCATCCTTGCTTGCCTCGTGGCTTTGCCTTTGGCTTTGGCCGCTCTAGACAAGGAAGCTTCTGCAGTCCTGGCCTCTTTGCCCAAGTGTGCAGTATGTATTGACCTTTCTCATGTCTTTGGTCGCATCAGCTGACTGTGAAAAGGCAAAATGTCTCGTGAATAACATCTTGGCATCGACTTGTGATCTTGAAGATATTAAATGCACATGCGAAAATGCGCCTCTACAGGCCGATCTCGAGAAGTGCGTTTTGGCAGCTTGTACTGTCAGAGAAGCTTTATGTATATCACTTTCCGACTGCGACCCTATTACTTCACCCGCTTACACTAATCAGACACAAAGAACACCACAATGACACTATGCGGCGCGCCCGTTCGAAACAACAGAAGCGGTTTCGTCCTCCTCAACGATGTAATGGGAACCTTTTCAGGCGTCTTCGTCCTTATCCGCTTCGCCACCAAGATCGGCTACAGAGTTCCCTTGGGCATGGACGATCTCTTCATGGGGATAACAATGCTCGTCGCCATCCCTTGCATCACCATCAACTCATATGGCCTTGCCCCTGCCGGCATGGGCACCGATATTTGGACTCTTACACCTACGGAAATAACAGATTTCGGTCGCTGGTTCTACGTCATCGCCATCTTATACTTTGTGCTGCAGACACCGCTCAAACTTACCTTGATCTTCTTCTATCTTCGCATCTTCCCGAGCACAGGAGTGAGAAGAGTCCTCTGGGGAACAGTGGCATTTATTGTCGCTTATGGGTTAACATTTATTTTTGTTACCATCTTCCAGTGCCAGCCGATCAATCACTTTTGGGTGAAGTGGGATGGCGAGCACAAGGGTAAATGTGCTAGTGTTAATGGCATTGCCTTCTCAAGCGGTGCTATCAACATCGCCATGGACTTTTGGATTCTAGGTATACCGCTATCACAACTGAAAAAGATGAACTTGGACTGGAGAAAGAAGGTCGGCGTCGGAATGATGTTTAGCGTTGGTACATTGTAAGTTCAGCCAGGCTATACCTTGTCCACTCGGCTTATGGTCATTTCTAACGTGTACATATCTAGTGTTACCATCATGAGTATCTTCCGCCTTTACGCCTGTGTCGTCGCAGGTGTGAGCCATACCAACAACGCATCATGGGAATACCTCGCCATGTCAAAGTGGTCCACTATCGAGCTCAACGTCGGCATCTGGTGCGCGTGCATGCCTACGCTACGAGTCCTCCTCGTCCGACTCTTCCCCAAGGTCCTCGGCACATCTAAGCGCTACATCAAGTACGGAAGCAACAAGAGCAACCAGCAGGGAGGGAGCAGCAGGGAAGACCCCAACAGACCACGTACGCGAACAGATCCTCTGGGTACGAGTGTAAAGGCTAGCAAATCAGCGCGTGCAAAGGTCGATCCTCTTGGAATCACCCTTGACACGACCTTCGAGGTGGAGTACGGCGCCGAGGATGATGAGACACATTTGGTACATATGAAGGATATAAACAATAGCAAGACTGCTACGTCTTATACGCGGTCTGAGGATTCGGTCTAAATTACGTCCGAATTTCCTTACCTAATGTCTAATCGAATAAGAGAGAAAGATAAATAAAAATACAGAAATAAGTCGAAAACACATTGTATCGCTTCAGTCTGGCTATTGATGTAAGATATTCTAGAACAAAATGGCGTTTCCTTTTGTGGTGAATAGAGGTTGTAGTAAAATGCGTCCTTCCGGAGTCAGGATCATATTGGCAATCCTCGTAACTATTAAGCTTGTGCTAATAATAGCTTGTCCATCATATCAGCAACGGAACCTCTTACTTCTATAGACATACCCTTGTATTTGCGAACTTTTGTGCATTATGGATCAAGCTAGATTCAGGCTACTTGTTATGCGTCCGATTTGCATAGTTTATGTCACTGTGAAATTGTGATCTTAAATATAAAAGGATGAAATCTATTTGAAGACGAATATATATCTCGAAAGTAAGAAGGAAAATAGAAAGAAAATCACCGTTCTATACCCAGAGCCCCCACTGCCAAAACCAGTCCATATCTCATACCCTACCAGCCTTCACTAGGAAGTCATATCAGATCGAGGAAAGCACTAGTCTAGCTAGAGTTTCAACTATTACAGCAGACTTCTTAGAATCCACCGTTGGGGTTGGGGTTAGGAATAACCTTTCCACCCTGCTGAACAGGAGGAATGACCGAAACACCAGTCAGAGCAGCAATTTCCTTGTATCGGCGCAGGCTAAAGTCCTGGTTATCAAAGTTCTGGTTGATGACACCTCCCATGCCCATCTGGCAGTGGTTGCCCTTCTGTTGAGGGCAGTAGTACCAGATAGGCTTGGTGTCTTCAACCACAATCTGGAAGACATCGTGAGCTTGGCCCTCCTTGGTGGCAAAGTTGAAGCCGGCGAAGAAACCGGTGCCGTCGGCGAGGGGCTTGCAGGGCTCGGCGAAGCTGGACTGAGCGATGGAGTGGTTCGCGGGGAGGAAGTGCCACTCGACTACATCACCGACCTGAGCAACGACGTTGTCGGGGTCGAAGCGAAGACCACCGAGGCCGGCGTTGACGGAGTGGGTGACGCCGGTGAGAGTGACAGTCTTGTCGGGAGTGGAGCGGACGGTCTTTGAAGCTGGTGCTGCAGAGACGGTGGCAGCGAGGAGAAGAGAGGTGGAGACGATCTTGGAGAACATTTTGAATTTGTTGTTGTAAATGTGGAAGAAGTTAAAGGTTGAAGTTAGGGTTGTTGAAAGTAGAGTGTTGGAGTTGATTGTTTGCTTGTGTTGTAGTGAAGTGATGATAATGAGAATTGTCAACTAAACGGACGTATCAATACATTATATACGAATTCGAACTCTATCAATCCCATTCCCACAGGATTAAAAATATCAGCATACTACTCTATCGGCATCTTTGCCATCCATCTGCTCCCGCCTCACCTCAGCTGGGAATAGTAACGCATCCAACTCAGCCCGACCAAGACTTCCGGAAGTGTTTCTTCCCGGAAGCTGTCAATCCAAGCCTGGCTCTCACTAGAAATTTTCTAATTGGTCCGAAGGTCTTCTGAGCTGGGCTTAGACTAGAAGCTGACATTATTTTTGGCAGTGCCTTCTTGATGTCAGCGGGTTTCTACACTAGCCCCCAGGTCTTGCTGCGCCTCAACGTGCGTTGGAAGGACGGTGGAAAATCAGAATCTTATTTTTTTCTGGGTCGGAAAGTTTTTATTGGGTGCTTCGCTTTTGATCAACTTTGAATGGCGTCTTATTTTAGTATTAAGATATGTAAAGAAGATATCCGATCTATAGCATGACATGAAAGCTTACCTGCATGAGATGTGCTGTAATTGTAAGCATCTATTGCTATGAACTTGGTTAGGTTTTGGGAAATACTATTTTCATGATCACGAATACTTGAGTAAAAGTCGGCAGCTTTGACTCCGATACGTTCGGTGATTGTGAGTAAGCGAGCTTGTAAGTTGTGATTACCTCTCAAGCTTGGGTTAATGGTCTCACTCAGCGGCGTCTTTGACATTCGAGGCTAATTTTATTGATGACGCTGAAATCGATTTCAAATATTTATTTGGTATATTGCGGAGCCTGAGAAGCCTATACTTTGTTTGCTTTCTAAGAGTAAACATTCCATTAGGAGGTGCGCCTTTAGTAAAAATCATCGGCCTCGGTGGTAGCGGTATGGACCCCATAGAATTCTTGCAACCCGCTTCAAGATCACATGCACATTAGATTGTTTGTACGTAGTACAGAATCCATACGTTGTGGTACCAACCAAAGTCCCTTTCCATGTTGGGTATTTCTGTTGAGAAAGGCGGACTTTGCCATTTTGTCAGCATACTACTTTGCTGAGTTGCACCAAGCTGACAAGCTCAAAGATTTTATCAAGTCGGCAGCCCGGCTGGGCTATTTAAAATACAATAGTATATGGAAAAGATCAACTGAGTGGTAGCAAGCCGGCCGGATGATCATGTGTGTTGTTATGACATTGATATGCCATGCGGAGTATTTATAGCTCATATTTCCTGGGATGATCCTGGTAGTGTACTACGCTACCACCAACTTGCTAGATCTAAGCAAGTCGCAGCCAGCTTCAGCTATAGTTCTGGTACTAATAGTCTCTTCTTCAGAATGCTGACGCTTTCCATCCTCCAGCAACACCCCGCGCGATGCAGAACGCTGCACAAGCAACCATGTAGAACCCACCAGCGAAAATGATCAACCTCTGATATGGGCTTTCTCCTTCATCCAACAGCGCTCCGGCAATAGGAATACCTACCAGTGCACCAAAGCTCGCAACAAAGTAGGCCATACCATTTGACTTGCCATAATCTTCAATCTTGCAAACCCGAGATATGCAAACTGGTGAGAGGCTAATAGCCGCTCCGGACCAAAAGCCAAAGAGCACAGAGAATGTCATGACTCGTGAGTGATCCCCACCAGCTGGGAGCCATAGCGCAAGTACAAAGGCCCCGCATGATAGAGATGTAACGATCATGGTGTTGAATGCACCGAAACGGTCGGCGATGTAGCCTGGCAGTACGCGCCCTGGTATAGCGCCGGTGTTCAACAGTACGTTGAGCAGATATGCATCCGTCGGAGCGAAGTTGTATGCTAAAGCATATGAACACAAGTATGTATAAGGAATGAAAACAGCGAACTCAACCAGAAAGATTGCGGCCACTGTAACAGCAAACTTCACATCTCTGAAGAGTCCAAAGTCAATGTACAACTTGGGCTTTGCGATCGGAGGAATCCGTTTACGTAGACATATGTTGGCGATAATGAGAAGGCCAAGTGATAAAAATGCGATCACTCGGATGGCCCAAGGGAAGCCGATGCGTGGTGTGAGATAGAGGATGATCAGCGAGAAGATGATACCGCCGATACCTCCTGCCGAGCAGGCAACACCAGTAGCAAAGGCTCGGCGTTTGCAGAACCAGTGACCGATTGCAGAGAGACTAGGTGTAAAGATAAGCGATGAGGAGATTCCGCCAAGAACGCCGAAAGAGAGGAGGAAGTGGTAGTAGGCTGTGGATGTCAGCGGTCAACTTGAAATTCAGTAGATACAATGTTTTACCTGTGGATAGGCTCATGAATACGAGACAAAGGACAACGCCAATTGACCCAGGTAATATCAGAACTCTTATATCATATGCATCAAAGATCGGCCCTGTACAATAGTTAGCCATCAAATGTGTTGAAGTCATACCTCATGGGTCATGGGTACTTACCGACTTGGGCACCACAAGCGGTGATGAAGAAAGCATAACAACTGAAGATCCATCCAATCTTACTCTCGCTGATGCCATCTAATTCATTCTCAGCTATCCAAGCTTGAAGGACAGCTAACGTGTTGAGTAAGCCCATAGGCGGTACCATGGCGCACCAGGCGCCAAATACAATGAGCCATGCCTTTGTTCCGCCTTCGGGATAAGTATCATCATCATTCGCTTCATCGAATACTGTGATTAGCGTTAGCAGAGAGGTCAATTGGTGTAAAAGGGTTGGTGAACAACGCTGTAGATCGACGGTCTGCTGGGATTGGAAACTCGCCTCTGGGGGCATCGTTGCAGTTTGTTGCATACTTCAAGAATGATTTTCAATAATTCTAGGTAGAGTTTAACTAATAAAAGCTCATAATTCAAGGTATAAAAATTACAATTGTTTTTTATATCGAAAAGAAAGAGCAAAGTTTGCCCCTCATTGATAACGTAAAGGGTAAAGCTCGTCTTCAGAAACTGCAGGCAACAGGCATCTGTATGTAAGGCGCAGATAATAGCGGCGATCAGTACATTCAGCGGATCCGAATACGAATGCTTTCAAGTGAGATACTGGATAAGAATAAATTGAAGAAGTCCATATTTCGCCAACTACCCAATTGCCTTCTCTGTCAGGTACGACTGATGAGTTCAGTCAAAAGATATCGACCTTTCGTATTCGTACAAAAGCTCAAACGCATTAGTAATAACAAGGGAAAACAAAAACAAAACCGGAATAACCCATGACAACCCATCAATGAGAACCCGCACATGCCAATCTATGACAAAGATGAGTCAATAGGACCAGTACTTTAAGCGACGCGTACAGCACGAAGGATTCCTGGCCTCTCTGGAACCCTGTTGAGCTCCTCGCGAGATATGTTGTACAGTGGCATACGTTCTGGTCTTGCTCGCATGTAAAGATAGTCAGGGGTATATGGTGTCGACTGGTTACTGCCAAGAGAACGAATTCCTCGCTCCCTTCTCTGCTGTCGAGTCATCGATCTTCCAGTTCTCTCTAACGGGAACTCGTAACCTTGATATTATTAGTCAGGACCATATTGATACAGAATTTTGAACCCACATCGCCTTCCTTCGATGAACCTCAGGATTGCCTGGGGCTTAACTTGCCATGCAACATCATCGTGGTCAAGTACATGTAGCATACCGACCTGGAACCCGTCTTGGTTAGTGGCTGCAGCACGAGAAGACGCTTGATCTCACCTGGCCATTGTCATCGCTGGGGTCTTTGTAAAACTCTAGACTTCCTCCGAAAAGCCTATTCTCAAGCCAACGACCGCTTTCGCCGGGGTACTCTCCTTCGAGTTCAGTTCCCTGGTGTGTTCCGTAATCTAGATGCGTAATTCTAGGCGGAGTCGAAGGCTCCCCATTCCGACCATCCTGACTGATGTATCCCACGAAGATATGACACATCTCATGCAGTGTGGCACTGGCAAACATGAACTGGAAATGCTTGTGTCGCAAAAGCATCTTCTTTCTTTCAGCTCGTGCTTCAGGCGTATCACGGCCACGATCAATACGGTCAACAGCCGCTGATGCATCGCACATGTCTTTGACACGCTAATGACAATATCTCGTTTAGTCACACCGACTTATGGCTTGGGGCAGATTTCGCTACTTACGCAATGGTTATAGAACATGACAGAGTGTCGTTTTGGTTGATAATTTTGCAAATCGCCGTTCCATAGCTTCAGTTCCCTATTGGAAGCTGCAAGTATGTCAGGAGGTCCAAGATCTCTGATAGCGGTATTCGGGAAGTCGCTGCGAATACGCGATAGAAAGACATCAACGTGTCGAGCAAGTTGGTCAGTGCCTCGGAACAAAGGTTGGTTGTGTACACGCCATGACCGTGTCAGTTCTGAAGCTAGCCTTATGAGAGCTGATCTTCCCGGAGGAGTTTCTAATATCTCAAGGCCGACGTTGATGGCAGATGTCAACTGAACAGGTGAGATGTAAGCGCTTCGTAAGATGGAAGATGGGTCAATAAACATACATCCGTGAACGCCCATGAGTTTTCTGGTAGCGGCACAAAGGTTGGCTGGCCTTGCTGCGTTCTGAGTGGGTTGAGTTCTGATATGGAAAGTTTTTGCAGACCGTTTACGGGCATACCCAATGGAACCACGGTTCGGTTTGGTCGTTGCATAATTGCCAGAAATATAGGGGGAAAAGAGGGAATGGATTTGTAGTGAACTTTGAATCGCGACTTGATGGAGTGGTTGTTTGGAATTGTCTGGGAGAAAGAAATATGGTGAACGGAGTCTACGGTGACTTTATATGCAGACCTATTTCCATATCTTGCTCCCAATGATAGGAACGACTTGGGGGATGAGCAACACGAGACTCGAACCAAGATCGTACGGTAAGTTTAACCCATGGCCGTTTATCATGGCCAACAGCAAAATTTCTTGACATGGCCGTCTAGAATTTGCTATTGGGATCCTGTGTTTTGGGTGTTTTGGCGCCTCGACATAATCTGTTGGTGATAGCATTCTTGACGTGCAGCTATGATCCAGAATTGGCAATCCGAATCAAAGCTTTACTTTCATCCAAAGTTAGTTTCGATTCGCCTAACCCCAATGTATCAAAAAAAGAAAAGATCATCTGGGGGCCATGGGGAGGTTTATGTGTACCGCGCGCCAACTGCTAATTTCCCAAGACTGCGGCCACTCTAGGCGCCCGGCCAGCGCTATCTCGGCTAAGGGCTTTGCTTTGGTCAGGCTACCTCTGTATTGAGCCTTTCAGACTTTCTCGTCCTTGTAAATTCTCAATCGCGCGTTTGAGTAAGCGCCCAAGCTCTCTGGTCATCTAGAACCAGAGTAGCGACAAATGTTCTAGGTTAACTTTAGGCGACACTTATACTAGAGACTTTTTGTCAACTTCCTTTGGTGTGCCTCTTTCACTGCTACCTACTTGGCGTCCTCGACTTCATAGTGTGGCATGGTTGTGGACGCCCAATAGATTAAAAGCTCGTTTTCGAAATGCCCCGCACTTTACATGTGACTTGATGAGCAAGCAATCTTTCATCAGCAACCATCAACTAACAGCGACCTCGCTCTCTCGGTGCAAATCAGCTTCTTGCATATCACCATGGCACCTCATTCCAGTTTATACCAGATGGTCTCGAGCGATCTCGATATCCTTGATGATGACCACCGCAACACATTGGACAGAGCCATCAACAATATCCTAAGCACAGAAGTAGCCGAGCTCACCTATGCTCAAATCTTGGACGGCCTACCCACTGAAGAGTCACTATGGGATAGCTTCGACTTTGTTGAAGACCATCCCGTCCAGACCATTGGGCACTCCAAGATTTGTCCCGGCTTTGTTGAGAAAGCCCGTGAGCTCAGAGTTCAATTAAGACTTGATCATCTCAATTTCGAATCAAAGGTAATCCAATCATGCGTGAATATCCTATGGTATGTTACTTACGTATTCCGATTGCAAATAGACTCTAAAATCTTTCCAACACGAGCCTGTTGGGTCGCATTCTTTCAACCTTCGTCTCATCGAACTCGTCGTCATTGCTTGCCATCAGATTGGCGCCTACGCCTATGATCTTGACGAAGGTGCACATAAGCACAAACTCTATCAAGAATGGAGAGATAAAGTGTTGGAAGAGAAACAACAAGGTGTAGAATCCCGCAGATACTACCTCCCGCCGCCCACTGCCTTTTGTCACAGGGCGTATAGATACTACGAGCAATACCCAAGAGGACTTGCAGATGTTGCCGGGTATTGGGCTGAGTCGAAGATATTTGGTGGTGTTGTCGTCTTTGACCGAGGCGAGACGGAAGATCAGGTGAGAGTCCGAACATACTGGGAGTTGCAGTGAACCAAGACTGATATGACTTCCTACCCGACAGTGCAAGTCTATGTGGATCCATGGCGACTTATACAGAGGTCCAAGAACTCTCTATCCGCCGACGGAAGAACAATTCGATGCTCTAACAAAGTTTCTCACAGCTCCTCCAGAAGCCAATGTACAATGCCCGCTCCCCATCCATGGGTCACTCAATAATCGACCACGCTGGCATGCCTACCACGCTTTTGCATATTATCACATTTTCCGCGATAGGTTTGAGAGAAAGCTTCCTTCTGAACCACCAAGGCGGGGATGTGTCCAAAGTGGCAAAGATTGGCCGGAGCTCGATGATCAGCGCATTCTTATACAGGCAGGCCACTATACTTCTGAGGGAGAACCTTATGTGACTGAAGAGGAATACGATGCAGCGATGGAGAGGATACGCAATATTACACCGTCCTCGCCTTGTTGGACATTATTTCACCCAGATGGCTCATCATAGCCGGCGAAATATAAAACACGAGCTTGGTATATATAGTTGCATTTACGGAACATTGGGATGGGATATCTTCTGTCACGCTTGTGGAGTGTGGTGTAACTCGACGATAATTTCAACCTACAGTATTGAATGGCTAATGGTATCTGACAGACTTAGCGTGTTTGGTTTAGACTGAAAGAATGGAGCACATTTACAAGATAACGCAAATACTCTAAATGATAGTAATCCTGGAATGCAGCACTTACAGAGTGTACGAGGAACGAGATTCTTCATATGATCTCGTCTGTTTTGCAGTATATAATGTTGAACGGCGACTATTTTTAGCATGACAACGTGGCCGAGTGGTTAAGGCGATGCCCTGCTATCTCTTCGAGACATCATAGGCATTGTGTTCGCACGCGTAGGTTCGAATCCTGCCGTTGTCGACTCTTTTTTTATTTTTGGCTATGTTATCCTGGAGCCCTGCCTTCTTGTATAAACCATAGCGGTTACAAGTTTTGACAGAATCCTGTCGGTTTTTGTTGGGGCGTCTAGCATTCGCTCAGTTGTTCCAGCCATAACCTACATAACCGTTCTGACGAATGGGGCTCGCATGCGTCTCAAATGGCAACTATCACCAGTGGAGGTCTCGATTGACATAGTGTCATCCTCGAGCAGATAAAACCTCAATCCAGGTGCAAAGAGACTTCGATTTTGCGGTCAACTCTTGTATATCCCAAGGTTAAATAAATGATGGTGTTTATCTGACTTTTACCCTACATCTTGCTCCTTGTCATCATTCGATTAGCTCTTTAGCAACCTAGTCTTATTGCAGCTAAGCAAACCAATCAGCGTGCGAGAACGTAGATAAATGAGCGGACCCCGGTTTGATTACCTGGACTCGAATGCTGACAGTCATCAACGCGTTTTTGCAACAAACTGCTTACAACCCTTTTCTTATTGCCGAGAAGCCAAGCCTCAGACCTCCAAGTAAGGATACCAGCACTGCATCTAGCCGTTCCTTTTGGAGAAACATGGGTTCGTTCTTGTCACGAAACGAGTTCCCTGTCGAGGGCCGAGTCAGTAACAACATCTACCCCTGCATCACATACTTCCCAACTGACATCGAACAGACAGTTCTCATTACAGGTGGTTCTCGTGGTCTCGGTTTAGCAGCGGCGTGCCGACTTGCAGCGAAAGGTGCCAATGTAGCCATTGGCGCGCGAGATCCTGAGGTTCTAAAAGAAGCCCTCGTTCAGGTTGAGAAGTCTACTCGCTCTTCAACACAGCGCTTCTTCTCACTTACAGCCGACGTCACCAAAGCTACAGAATGCGCAAGGGTAATTTCTGAAGTCACAGCATGGAATGATGATACCCCACCGGACATCGTCTGGTGTTGTAGTGGAAGTGCGCATCCTACTCTGTTTGTTGATACGCCCATCGAGCAGCTCCAGACTATGATGGACAGCAATTATTTTTCGAGCGCATACATGGCTCACGCTACGTTGAACTCGTGGCTGAGACCTGCTATAGACGGCGTGGCCAAGAAGAAGGCAGAGGCAAAGTCCCTGCCAGCTCGCCATATCATCTTCACTGGCTCTTTTGTTTCATTATACAGTTTTGCTGGTTTTTCACCTTATTCCCCATCCAAGGCTGCTATTCGATCTTTGTCAGACTCTCTATCACAAGAGATGAACCTGTACGCTGGCGCTCACCCCGATGAACCACGTGTCCGCGTTCACACCGTTTTCCCAGCAACAATGCCAACGAAGTCACTAGATGACGAAAATCGTGTTAAGAATGATGTCACGAAAGCTCTCGAGGAAGGAGACCAGATATTGACACCAGATGAATGTGCCCGGCGTGCAATTGCAGGACTAGAAAGTGGGCAAGAACTCGTTGCTACAAGCACTATTATTCGACTTGTCATGACAACTGTCATGGGTGGCGCTATCAGAGGTGGTTTCTGGACTGGGTTGTTTAACACTATGTTGAGTTGGGTTGTTATGATTGTCATGGTGTTCATTCGATGGGATATGGACGTCAAGGTTAGAAATTGGGGTAAAAAGCATGGTGCAAGCGGCAAGGCTTCTGAGTAGGGACGAATGGAATCTATAATGATTCAAAGTCTCCCTGAATTATCCCTTCGAGAATCATCTTTCGACTTGTGCAAAGTTTTATCCTAACTGACCAGAAAATGAAGGTGCTTACATTGAACCGCCTGGAAGTCGGAATTCCACAGAAATCTTTGTCCTACGCCTTACCTTTCCGAACCCGAAAAGGGAAAAGATCACAGCGCCCGACAAGAGTGTGCACAAGGCTGTGTTGGATGTAACGGCGCGTACTTGACGCAGGTGGCTTGTCGTACAACCAACTATTGTTTCACTGTACGTCCAAAAGGTCGCAGCAGAGCTCGTTACCTAGACTCCAGTTCTCTTTCAGCCTGTCAGCTATGCATGAGATATTCTGTCGCAGAAAAATTCCTGATTCCCAGGACACGGCTTTCCCATCCTTCGGCTTTGCACAACTATTTGGGGGCCCAAGATGAACTGATCTCTTCAGTAGAGTCCAAGACCAACTGAGTGCGGCTCTGCAAGGGTGATTAGGCTAACTGCAGACAATCAATCTTACATGCATGTGGAACATGGTTCCGCGATTGCACAGCCTGGTCGAGGCAGCCAAGGCAAACCTCTCAACAATTGAGCGGTTATGACCACTCGAGAGTGCTACCCCTCAAAAGTCGAAACCTTAACTTTCATTCATTGTTATTCGCGTCCATTGACGTTTCTATGTGCCGATCTTTGGCTCACTTACAATGGATCCTCTATCAATTTTAGCCAGCATTGCTGGTATAGCAACAGCAGGAACACAATTGTCAAAAACTCTTTTTCGTCTCTTCGAAACAGTGCGCAATGCTCCGCGAGACATCCAGAAAATTGCGAAGGAGATGTCAGGGTTGACAGCTACGCTCGAGCATTTGTGCGATATCATAGAAAAGGGCCAGCCATACACAAAGCCATTGTTCTTCGACGGCGTTAGACATGTTATCAATAATATCCAAGCAACTCAACAAGAGATCTCTAAGATGGTCACTGACCAGACCGTTTTTGCCAGAATAAGATGGTTAAAATCTGCGAGATTTCTGTCGGACATTGACAAGCACAAGGTTACTCTCACACTGCAGATCACTGTTCTATCAGCGGCAGTTTTGGTCAAGTCCAACGATGGGTAATCGCTGAATTCCTAGAAGATGTATACCAGCTGGGCACTTGTTCTAACCCTCACAGATCGTCTGTTATCAAGGAGAGAGCCGATAACCGGTTCACATTGCAGGCCGAGAGTCTTATCCAAATTGGCCAAGCCTCTCTCCAGCGTGACAACACTCAACGTCACATACCTGATCCACCAGAAAGGGCGCCAAGCCCACCAGTACGGACTACCAAGAGACTCCCAAGTCCAGTACGTCAATCCGAAATACCTGGTCATATGCGCACAGATGAATGGTATGGACAATCGTGTACGACGGGAGGCAATCTTGATGTTCCCAAAGAGGACAATGATGAGAATGATTCTGCTATGGTAAGAAGCCGCAGGCCGCAAGAACATCGCTCTGAGAGTGTTCAGTTCGAAGACGATGGAGAAGAGGATGTTGGCTATGGTGAAGGAGATCCTCGTGGCAGATCGCAAGGCTTCGATCCACTCTCCGGTGGTCGCATTGCGCAATTCGGTCGACATTTCCATATTCAAGGCGATGCAGCTACGTTTCTATACAATCTTGTCTTCATGACGGAGGTAGTAGCATACAAATCAGCTCCTGAAGCACCTAGTTCTGCGGGAGCCACACAGGGCGAGCACAGCGAAGGCTCGCAGTACACTGACGATGACTTTTACGAGACAGATGCAGACGTGTCTCATGATTCTACAAGACACGGGAAAGGGCGTGTTACTACCAGAAATGTGTATAGAAAACCTCAGGAGCCAGGAAGAGTCGTCAACCATCTGCTTCTGACCTGGACCACACTGAGCCAAAGTGAGATTGAGACGGGTAGTGCAGGCAGTCTTCAGCCCAGCACAAATAAACCTGTTCCGAAGGTTGCCTACGTTGAGGATGCCCATGAAAGCGAAGATGCCCATGAAAGCGAAGATACCCATGAAAGCGAAGATACCCATGAAAGCGAAGACGAGTATATGAACAATCATGGGAGTAGAACCAACTGGTCTAATCAAGTAAGTCATAGCTTTGCTCAAACCCTATCTATTTCTCACAGTATTCTAGGCACAGGACTCAAGACCTGATTCGCCGAATCCAGAAACGAATCAGCCCATCAAGATTGAAGTTCCAGATCCCGACCCCCTCGAATATATTCGTGCCAGCCGGCAGAGAAGGTCATCCCGCGTGCACTTTCGACCTCCGCAAAGAACTGCCCCGTATGAGCCACATATGGTTCCAAGTCAATTCAACTATCAGTACCCTAACTACCAGGCGTATGATCCTCGGAGCTACCCGTATACAGCTCCAACTTGGAACAGTGAGCCACAACCAACCACACAAGACGGCCTGGCATTATCTACAGAGGCAGCAAAGGTTCAAGAACCCGTGAAGCCCAAGTTCCAGAAACCACATGTTGTTGTACTTCCACGAGCAGACACGGCCGATTCAGAATTCGGGTCAATAACACCCAAGCTTGACGTTTCGCCTTGTCTCAAGATGAGTATTGTCAGACAAGGCGAGGAGGCAGTTTGGAATTGCGATGATTTTGCCACTCGTAACAGTATACCTGGTAAAGCTATCATGGCAAGTCTCGTTGGAGATAAGTCAGCTAGGAATACCCATGGTTTGGATCTGGCACATACTTTGATTCAAGGCCAAGATATGAAGTTCGTGTACGTAAGAGGAAACGGTATGTTCACAAATAAAAAGAATTTCTCACAGTTGCTAATATTTCGTAGACCTTGGGGAGACTTGGTTCGTCAACGAGCAACCAGTATTTCTCCAATTCTTTCACTGTGGATATCTTCCACAATTCTACCCTACCAAAGAGGCCGATATCAAGGCCATGAGACAGGATTACGTATCTATAGGTGAAGAGTGGGCAGGCTTTGAGGCTTTGAACCAACTGGGATTGTCTATCAAAGGAAGAGAGGAAGGCTGGGTCCTCTTGGATCCGAGTACGACATGGGTAAGTTATAACTCATCTATAAGCTTGAAAACTCTAAGTAACGTCCTGTTTAGTCAATGGTTAAGGAACTTGCCACTACAACACTTCAACTTCGAAGTATGCGACAGAGGCGCCAGTACACATCGACATTTTATAACTCGATATCTACGTTTCGTCAGCATCACATCGGGATTACTCTGAAGCCACCAACTCTGAATGCGTTACCATATATCACATCAGATGCACGGCCTGAGGCGAAGCTTGAAGTCTCGCGACCCGACGCATTGAGCTTTCTGGTCAAAGACGAACGCTGTCAAGAGACAGAAGACGTCAAAGTTCACAAGAATGATGCGAAAAGCCTGCAGCCACAGATCTCCATCACACCACCACCAACTCCACAAGAAGTCACCACTCCAAAGCTTGATACAAGTGAAATTGGCTCGACAATGTCGTCAAGATCACGTTTTTCCAGGCTCATGCAGCGCTGCAAGCCTGGACGAAGACATAATCTGCTATCACCTTCGCTGCAGCATACCAGTTCCAAAAGCAGCGAGGACAGGCTTGTAATTGAAAACTCTGAAGATGATGACAAGAGACCGGTGACACCCACGGACTCTGGTATTGGAAGTTCAATATCTTGATATTCATCACTTAAAGAACAGGATTTTCGAATACAGACCATTGTAGTAGTAGTAGTAGTAGTAGTAGTAGTAGTATATATATATCATGGTATCTGTTCAAAGACCTATCCAATTGTCGTGTGTCCAAGCGCCTATTCTCCCTTGTAAAAGGGATAATCGGTGTAGCCAACAGCATTATACTTAAAAGGTCCATAAAAGGTAGATCGATCATAAGGCTGGAGAGGCCACCCATTTCGCAATCTTTCCACTAAATCAGGGTTGCTGATAAAATATCTTCCATAAAGCATAGCGTCATATTTACCGCTCTCAACGACACCCCACGAGTTGACATCGTTGAAGCCACCAGCCGAAAAGAAGGGAGTATCTCCAAAGATGTTTCGGAACAGTGAGAGGTCGACGGTAGGGAGACCCCATGATCCGAGGAACTGCTGCTTTTCAGATTCGGAGAAGATCTGCTCATAGCGAGGCTCAACGAAACTAACGTATGACAGCTGAGGGAATCGGCTCTTGAGCTCACGGCACAAGTGTCCCCATGTTTCAACTCGCTTTTCACCACGAGCTTGGTTGAAGAGACCGAATGGCGTAAGACGAATAGCCAAGTTATCCTGACCTACGGCCTTGGCCAGTTCATCCATAAGCTCAAGGACAAAGTTGCATCTCTTCTCTTCAGTACCGCCATAGTGATCGGTTCTCTTGTTGATGTTAGAAGAGAGGAACTGCTCGGGCAAATAACCGTTTCCTCCGTGGACTTCAACGCCGTCAAAGCCAGCTTCAAGGGCGTTCTTGGCAGCGCTGACGTAGTCGCCAATGGTGCTCTTTATCTTCTCAACAGTCATCTCCACAGGGGGGTAGTCTGCAAGCTTGACTGGAGTAGATGTGTGAGGGGGAGGGTAGGGGAAGGTCTCGTTAGGGTCATCCCATGGTACAGCCGAAGGGGCCAAAATGGGTGAGCCTGTTAGCTGGGGAATGTTGGCACGACCGGAGTGCCAGAGCTGAGCGTAGATGTAACCGCCCTTGGCATGGACAGCGTCAACAACCTTCTTCCATCCTTGAACCTGCTCTAGGAGGAAGATTCCGGGGACACCTGGCATACCGTTGCCCTAGTAAGTGTTAGTTAAATGGTTTCTGCATACGACCTGACAGTTCAGGTGACACTTACCTCAAGTGACGGTGGCAGACCCTCAGAGATGATAAGACCACCATCGGTAGCGCGCTGAGAGTAATACTCGGCAATCAGATCATTGGGAAGCCAAACTCGGTTAGGGTTCTCGGGAGTCGATTCGGGGTTCAGTGGTGTTCCCCGGTTTCTTGTAAGAGGGGCATGAACTATTCTGTGCTTAAGATGGATCTTGCCATTACCGATGTCAAGAGGAGTGAAGAGCTTGGAGTTGGCTCCGGCGTCGAAGATGTCTCCCATGGTGAAGATTTGGGTATGAAAGATTAAGTGATGATGATGTAAAAAGTGATAAGAAGATCTAACCGAGATTTGTGACAAGAATGGAAAAGAAACTCTTGCTGTGCCAAGGTATTTAATTTTCTTTACAGGTGAGTGATCGACGAGCCGGCTCTATCAAAGTCGGATATACGTACAGTCTGTCTACAGAGCCTGTACGAATCGGGGCAGGGACTGGTCCAAGAAACCAGCATTGTTTCGTGGAGCATATGTGAGCCCTGGAACAATTATGCTTGGCTGATATCCGAGCCTTGAAACTTCTGCCTCGACTTTCAGTGAGACCAAGAGGCTCGGCGTTATCCACAATAAGCGACTCTTTCCTATCCCCTTAGCCTCCCGCACAGGAGAGAGTACATATCAACGTCATAGCCATTTTGACTACTGCCACTGGCTCAGCATTCAGCTGATGTAACATGGACGATAATACTCACTGCGTTTTCGTACCAATCACATATCAACTCAGTGGACTTCAAAACTCTTCAGTTTTTCCATGACCCCGGTCCTTGGTATAAGAGGTGGGGAGTTCTATTACCGAGTGCGACGCTGTCAAGTCTCCACTGTTGAGAAGAAAACGTGGATATGCAGGGGAAATTACCTGCTTTTTTTTTTTTTCTTTCGTTTTTTGATCTTGCAGGAATGGGATCCTTCGACGTAAATCTGGGGTTCGAGTCGTAAGATTATGCCCGTGCCATTGCCTGTTTAGAAACGTTTCAGAAATGCATATACACATGTTTATATCAAACTTCAAGACAGTCTCAGATTTAAGAATTGGACGGCGCTCGCCCTCGCCCTAAAATGTCTTTGACACATTTACTGGTTTCTACATCCGATCGAATGATATTGCCGGAAAGGCCGGGAGATAAGACGTCGTCCCCACTGCCGAGCCCTCACTAGAGCGGTGAATAGGCCACTTCTCGAACCGAGAGTTGACCGCACGGGTCTCTTGAGGCTGTCATCGCTGTTGATGCTCCGAGCCCAGTGGCGGGTATCGTGTTCCCGTAATAAAACTGAGAGAGTGTGCAGATCTTTGCCCTGAAACAAACATGCATTGATGAACAATGGCCTGCATTCGACCCTGCTTGGGTAATAGATATGCGGCTCTCTGATACCACGCAGAGGACACACACCGCATGCAAGGATAGGGTCTACAATTGATTGCGAGATCCTCGGGTATCAAGAAGGAAGAGAGCGAGAGGTGGCTCTCCTCGCTATTGCCTCACCCACATGACGCGAGTTCCGTCTATCTGTTTTAGTATCTGACCCAGCCGGCTCGTTTTCACTTGCTTCAACCCTGAAACTACAGCCATTTTCTCTTAATTATAGTGTATTGACCATTTGAATCTCTCTGGGGGTAGAACCACTCCGGAGATCCCTCATCTACCGTATCTCGTAAGACAGCTAAGAGAAACGATCGCTGATCGTCACGGAAATACCATGTGCACCGCGGAAATTTAAACTGCCTGCGGGATACTACCTCAATCCCACGTTTCTCTCATCTCTTGATTCTCCCATGACCCTTTATCCCTTTCCCCTTGCTGATCTCCTTTCCCCCCTTCGGCTAAGGCGCCTCAAGGAGAGTACCATCGGCAAGCTGTGGACGTATGCCAAGATCAAGAGACCAATGAGAAACACGTTACACCACTGAGGCGACATCCGATTCAATGCTAAAACATGTCAGAGCTATATGATATGCAGCAGAAGGGATAGCATTGGTCGTGAGGTTCTCTTACCTTCCGCTGTAACCTAGCAGTACAGTCGAATGTACCCTTCCTCCGCATTAATTAGTGTATATTCGTTTAGTTTAGTTTGGTTTCCGCTGAAGGATTTCTTTTTTACATTTGATTTAGTGAGAAATGATATTCACGTTTTGTTCTCCTTTTGTCTGTAGTATTCTTTCTTCTTTGATGAAACCAAGGAGGCCCGGTGGGCATCAACATAAGACAAGTGGCTCCTTTCTCTCCTTCCACTTTACACGTCTGTTCGTTCTTCTGTCTATTTGCCATTCCTTTCTAGGACTTTCAGACTTTCATTCAGCTTCTTCCTCAAACAAGGCTGCAGCATCCATTCTTTATAATGAGCTTCCCCGGTGCAGCGCCTCCACCACATGGCGTCAAGCCGAATCTGGAGAATCCAGCCGATGTCCTCCGAACGACGAATTATGTTACACAGGCTCTTACACTTCTTTTCACAGCGGGTTTTGTAGCGACCCGGTTCTATGCAAAATATAAGGTTATGGGAGGAGGTGTTACACGAGATGATGGTCAGTATGATGGTAATGGTGTTGAAGTTTGGCTAACATGACTTAGTTGCCACATACGTTTCTTTTTTTCTCATGATTGGGTACTGTGTTGCAGCTTGTATAGGTATGTCTTGCTGTCCTTGTGCAAGATGCAATTGCTCACGTCGCATAGCTGGCGAATATGGTGCGGGTCTAAACCAGTGGGAAGTTAGTCCCAAGGATCTAACATCGTTTCTCAAGGTAAGTTCAATCGAGACATTTAGTCCACTATGATATTAATACCTTCTCAGTGCGGCTACGCCGTGACAATCTTTTATGCCCCGATGGCACTAGGCGTCAAACTCTCCCTCCTCTTCATAACCATCCGCGTGTTCGGCGCCGTACACAAAAAGACAACAATCGGTATCTACATATTCATCGGCATGCTAGTCGCCTACTATGTCTCAGGCTTCTTCATCAAGATCTTCATCTGCAAGCCTATCAGTTCTTATTGGATGGGTGAGGTGGAGAATTGTTTGGATCAAGACGCTATCATCACTGCCGACGCTTTTATTAGCGTCGTCAGTGACTTGGCAATTCTGTTTCTACCAACACCACTTACTTGGTCGTTGCAGCTTTCTATGAGGAAGAGACTGCGTGTCATCGGTATTCTCTGCGCGGGAGGTGTTGCCACGGCGTTTAGTATTTACCGGTTGGCCATGATTCTACAAGAACGAGAATCGGGCAATCAGACCATTGTGTTTACCAAAGTCATTCTTTCTGGGTATGTAACCTCTTTCCACCGGACCCAAACTATGCTAATATGTCCCTTCAGTAACGCAGAAGCTGGTATCGGCTTAATTTGCGCTTGCCTCCCCTCCATAAGTGCTCTTCTCGTTCGACGCAATGGCTATCCTTCTCGTGGTGGATACCAAAGCTCAGTGGCAGCAAATATCAGCAGACATGGCGAGATTATGCTGACACGCTCATATCAGGTTGAGACGAGCAAGCAGGCGCAAAATGATCCGTATCATCTTGGGAACGATGAAGCCGGATTGATTGCTAGTGTTCAAGCAAACTCTAAAAGCAACTGTTCGAGCCGGGCCAGGTCGCCAGACTCAGCAGCTTGAGTATGTCTTGATAGCAAATGACCTAATGACAGTATTAGCATAGCATAGTAAGATATATTAATAGTTAATACCATCGCAAAGACGATTTTCTGCACCAGATAGAGTATGGACTGCAATATATTGGAGAAGACACCTAGTTACCTGCTCCAGAACGATCCCGGGAACAGGCTCGGTATGACGGTTCAACTCACTGCTTCCTGTACGGCCAGCCCATGCCTGAGCAACTGCTATCGAAGTAGGTTCACAAACACACCAGCCGTTCTGTGGAGCCATGCAGCTGAGACACACTACCGAAGATACACGCTTCGGGGGAAATATCATCTGATAGAGTCGTGGTAAGACTGGCTGTACCACTCCATCTTTTAGATACCCACCCTTTTCAGTCTCGCTAGCCTTTCTGAGTGTCATCCTAGCCGCCCCATTCATCTCGAGTTCGGGCATAATTGAAAGGTCATGCCAATAGCCTATCCGAAGATCACCACGTCAACATCGATCATGGTATCATCTGCTAATAAGGCAGGTTTCTTGCCAGCGAAATCCACAAAACCGGGAACAGGTATGATGCCTTTGTTATCTTCTATCGCTTTGTTTAGACACCCTGCGCCAACAATGGCGATGCTAAAGCTTTACGTTTTATCCCAATGAGAAACTGTTTTTTCAAGCTCGGTATGTTCTGGGGTGACGAGAGGTAGGTTCGACATGGCATTGGAGGCATGATGGTGGGAATTGAGTAAGGGCTAAGTCTTTACAATATATACTAGAATAGCTGGTTGAATCTTCAACAATTCACAGCTACACTCGGCTTAGCCGACTCATCTTCCGTAGTATAGTGGTCAGTATGCAAGCTTGTCACGCTTGAGACCCGGGTTCAATTCCCGGCGGGAGAGATCCGCCACCTGTGTCACACAGGCAGTTCACTTTTTTTTGTTTTGTTTTTTGCAGTGTTTGTGGTATGATCATCGTCCATTTTTCCTACCTCTTCTGGCCATTCCGTGGTTTATTGATCCCTGGCTTACCCGAGAGCCCTGCCGCGCTTGCTCTCTATCACCTTCCCCCATGAACCGCTGGATCGAGTAGCTTTTCGCTGGGAGAAACGAGATCTCTCCTATATCAAGACACTATTTACTGCAGTACTTATCGTCAATCAAGCTCCTCCGTACTGATTGCCCAAAAGTCTGCTGGATCCAACACAGGTTGATTCTTGCCACATGAATAGATTCCGAACATGACACCCGTAAAGCATCCTCCAAAAGGTGGCATGATCGTCAGAGCGCTCGTGTCTATCGTGAAAACGTCCGATTGTTTCCCTCCTTCCTGGAGAAACATCTCGTATTTAGCAGGATGCGCGCGAATACAAAACTCAACGTTATCTGGGCCTCCTTCGAAATCCGCGATGATAGTCTAGCATGTCGTTAGTCGGTGTATCTCGAAGATTTAACGCTGGCTTACATTGAATTCGCTAGCTTTGCCAGTGGCTCCTTTATAAATAATTCTCGGTTCAATCTTGCCGTCGTTGTTCTGCGAAGCCACCACTCCAAGAGAAGCATAAGAATATTGACTCCACCATAAGACAACTCCTGCTTCATACCCTCGAATAGTGGGCTTGAACTCCATCGTTGCTTTGAAAATCTGGTTGTATGAAGTTTGCTTTCTTAGAAACATCGCTGGGGCTTCAGGACTGGTCAAGTCATAACAGTTTCCGTACAATCTCAACACACCAGGCCGCTCTGTAAGAGTATAGGTTTGCTTGATAGGTGTTCCTGTCACAATCAGCAAGGTTTGTGATGGATGTTGAGTGATAAATACCTTTTTGATACCATCCCAACTCAAGATTATCTCTTTCAAGATCAGCTGCCCAAACCTGCGGTCCTGAGTTAGACGCACTTTCAACAATGTCTCTTCCCACAGTCTCCAACGTGATATTGCTACCATCGTTGAAAATAGGCCACCCATCTTTCCACTCAACTTTGACCAGAAACGTCTCCCGACCTGAGAGTATCAGCAGTGATCCAGACACTGGAATGGCATATAATACCCAAGTGAGGCTCCAGAAAAGATCCCTCATGTTTGACTGGCCTAACCCCCAGCAAAACAGCCCACCAGTCTCCATTTCCATCCTGAAAGACATCAACATGTCCCGTTCTCTGCACCTCTTCATCAGGTCCATTATACCACAGCGGCTTGCCCTGGCTCTCCCATGGTCCGGACGGACCTTGTTTACTGCGAAGGATCCATTCTTGGTGGCCCAGCTCTGTGCCTCCCTCGGCTGTCAGGAGGTAATACCAATCACCACGCTTAAAGATGTGCGAGCCCTCTGCAAGTCCATAAGGAGATTCGCGAATGACCTTTGGTGGTGTCAATGTTCTACCAGTCGCGATATCAATTTCGGAGATGTGAATTGCAAAGTCTTTTTGTTTGGAGTCCGGGTCACGCCAGGCGATGCGCATTGTTGTAGAGAGGTAGACCTTGCCATCGTCGTCCCAGAATAACTTACATCAGTCAGTATTGTGGATCAGCATCTTACTATACAGGACTTACATCTTGATCGAAACCTGGGTTATCAAAGTAGACTGGGTCTGACCAGGCATTATCGTCCCAGATATTATCGGTCCAGACATAGAAACCTCGAGGAAAGATACGTTCCTGAATATCGACGTTAGATAGTTTTCAAGAGTTTGAAAGTGGAACCAACATCAACAGTAGGTCGATATCTATGGAAGACTCCGTTGGCCAAGTACCATCTCTTCTCCTCTGGTCGATATCTCAAGGTACTCGCCCAACTACCAGCACCTGGTTCAACAGTACGCATGTCAATCTGGCTCCGACGGGTAAGAGCATGACCAATAAGTTTCCAGTCAATCAGGTTGTCGGACGTATAAATAGCGCATCCTGGAAAGAACTCAAATGTCGAGGTGCTAAGGAAGAAGGTTGTTGGCGTGGAACCCTCAGCAGGAACAACGCAGATAGTGGGATCTGGGTTGAAGCCCCTGATGACTGGGTTTTTAAAGGTAATACTCAAATTCTCGGACGCCATGTTTCGATAGAAGACTGGTAGAGCAGAAAGCAACTATGCACAGATGTTGGAAGCGTTTGAAGCCGTACTTGTACGGTCCTTTTGCAGCTTTGGGGGAGGACATGGATATCAGAAAGCTAGCGCCAAGTCTATATAATCGGCTACCCGGATACCTTAGGTTTTGAAGGGTCCCCCAACGTTCTGATCTTTATATTGTGGGGGAAGGTCGACCCCCACGATTGACTTCACTCCACTCTTCAACGAGTTCGCTGGATAACTGGTTCAGGTACGCAGTTTGACCTACTGGTTTCACCATTGTCGAATCATACTGTCAAATGTGCTACATAGGAATTGATGGGGCCGCGATTGACTCTTCCGTGATGTTTCTCTTTGCTCATGAGCTTGTATTCCTTGTTTGGAAAGCAGAACTACAACAACCAATAAGCGCGTAATTGGTTTAGTGGTAAAATTCTCCGTTGCCATTCAAGTATCGGGGAGCCCTGGGTTCGATTCCCAGATTACGCAATGTGAGTCGCTTGAAAGCGACGAATTCCTTTTGCTATCAAAATATCTTTTTGCCTTGTCACGGTCTGTTGTGGTGTTGAGCCGTTGGTAGTGCTCACATGTGGCTGCGGGCGGGAAGGCGGTACACGTTGAGCGCACGTGTTATGCTTTAAGCTTAATCTATTCTTTGTCAGAAGAGGAAGGAACGAGATGAATAGTAGTCACATCGAAAAACAAACAGATATGCTTCATGAGCACTCTCTTTTGTCATTCTTCGATTCCTATTATCCTTTGGGAAATAATACCACATTAGGGGCGGGGAAAGATTGATAGTTTTACACAGGTCCTCCTTGAATACCACTATGCATAATCAATGAACAATCAATTATATTTTATTAAGAAAACAAGAGTAACCCAACACTAGGCCGGAGGGAAGCTCAATAGCAGTTACTAATGCATATGTCTGGAGGTTGAGTTGCTATGTACTCCTTAAGCCATGCGGCGTAGTGTGATGTGTCAAATGTGAGCCAATTCGCAAAGGCTGTCCCACCGGAATTTCGAGTTGGGCGGAGTTACAATTGGTGTATAAATCATCAGATGTTTGCCTGATGGAACTGCCCTGCATGGGTTGAGTCCATGTTAGGAAGCCCGAGTCAACCAACAGCATGCCGAGAACAGGGAGGCACCAACATATAAAGTTGTCGAAAGTCCTGATGTGATAACTCCTGGTTTTCATAGATCGTAAACCTTCTCGGACTTTGATTGAAGATGGAGCATCCAGTGGCCATCGTGGCTGATAACTTTGTACGTAGTTGTGTTTTCACAATTATCACAACATGATCTGACAATTACCAGGACAACGATACTGATTCTTCGCTTGGAGAGGCACGAAATCTCCCTTTTCTACTCGAAATTTTGAGGTCTTACGGCTCTTAGGATGTTCTGTCTTCTACTGCAAGTATTTCAAGTTCGATCCTCGACTACCGCCGTGAGAACGGGAGGACATACCATGCATACAAGGACGGAAGTAAGACATTTCACCTTTCGTAACACGCTTGAAGAACACTAAATTTAATACTTAGAGTATGTCCTGCCTAACGACGAGGCCGAGAATGAGAGATTAGGCATGATAAACGCCTACTGGAAGACAATTTATCAGCGTATCCTTTAGATCTTCAACACAATCTCTTCCTTCTGACTCTCGATGACAAACTCGGACTCGCTCCACCGAATGAGCCTGATTCCAAAGCCAAGCATGTACTTGACGTTGGGACAGGCACTGGAATTTGGGCCATTGACTATGCCGACGAGCATCCAGAGGCACAGGTCGGTGTTCTTCACAATGGTCCCATTAGCCGTGGCTAAATAGTGACAGGTGACTGGTGTCGATCTATCTCCCATTCAGCCAGCTTTGTATGACGGGACCCCCTCATTAATTCCATTGCTTTGTTAACAACAGAAGCGTTCCACCGAACCTTACTTTCGTAATCGAGGACATTGAAGACGATTGGACGTATGCCCAGCCGTTCGACTATATTCACAGTCGCTTCATGTCCTCGACCCTCGCAAGCTGGACCGACTATCTAACCAAATGCTACAAGTAATTCTCACACCTCCCAATGTCGCGCTTTTCTAATTGTTTTAGTAATCTTGCACCGGGTGGCTACATGGAAATCCAAGAAGCCGATCTAAACATCCAATCTGATGATGGCACACTCAAACCAGATAACGTGATGCTCAAATCTCTTCGTCTCTTAAACGAGGCATCCGTCAAGTTCGGCCGTCCGTACCAGGATATTCCACCACTGGCAGGCATCATGAAAAAGGTTGGCTTTGTAGATGTCGTCATCCAGCAATTTAGATGGCCTATCAACGGCTGGCCAAAAGACAAAAAAGCCAAGTTGCTGGGAGAGTGGTGCTATGTCAACATGGCCAGCGGACTCGAGGCCTTTACTATGGCGCCACTGACTCGAGCTCATGGCTGGACGCCTGCGGAGGTCAACCTGTTTCTCGTTGATCAGAGGAAGGCCATGGCGGATAAGAATACCCATGCCTACTGGCCCATGTGAGTACTTTCGCATGGCAAGCAGATATGTTGCTGACGATAATAGCTATTCAATATATGGAAGGAAGGCATTGGAGTGATATGAGTTGAAACTTTGGAGACTACTCCATACACGTGGTATATATCCTATACAATTCGCACAGAGTCTGTAGCCTAGTATAAATCAATGCTTAGTCGAGGTTAGTAGCTGGCGGAATTCCGCCTGGTGGGGCAGGCCAGTCCATAAAGTCGACCAGATCGAGACATTGTCAGCCTTAGAAACATTGACTTACACACATCAACCACACTGAAATCACACCATGTCTACCAATAAAATGTCTAAAGTCGCCGTATTTGGTGTAAGAGACCCACTTCAATGCTATTTCATTTACTAACATAGTAGGCTTCTGGTAACTTCGGCACACCCATCACAGCTGCTCTCACCAAAGCTGGCTTCGATGTCACTATCATCACCCGGACTGAATCCAAATCAACATTTCCACAAGACACACCGGTCATAAGAACAGAGTATACTCTTGAGTCCCTGACCAAAGCGCTTACCGGCCAAGATGCAGCTGTATGCACCGTTGGACCTGCTGGCATTCCCTCACAAGGCACCATGATTGACGCTGCCGAAGCAGCTGGAGTAAAGCGCTTTATCGTAGCTGACTTTGGCTGGGGCCCCGAATTCACCAGCTTCCCTGAGTTCGACCAAGTTCGCGCGCAACGAGCCGTTGGGTTCGAGCATGCCAGGAAACATGCAGCTACAAACCCAAATTTCACTTGGACTAGCATCGCCACGGGAAATCCCATTGACTGGGCTCTCAAGCGCTTTCCCACTATGGGCTTTGATATCCAGAACCAAGTCGCTATCATCTACGACGAAGGCAAAGAATACTTTACTGGAACTACACTGCAAGACATTGGACAATCTGTGGTCGGTATTCTTCAAACCCCAGCCGAAACAGCAAACCGCACTGTCAAAGTCATGTCGATCAAGACTTGTCAAAATGAATTATTGGAAGCTTTTCAAAAATGCACAGAAAGTCAGTGGAAAGTCCAGAGACAGACTACTCAGAAGCTCATCGAAGGGGCGAGGAATAAGAAGGAGAAGGGTCAGGGCGGTTGGATTCTCGATCTGGCCGTTGCTCAGTTGTATGATGATGGAAATGCCCGGTGTCTTGTTGCTCCGTCGTGGGAGGAATCGGATTCTGAATTGCTTGGTGTTCATAAAGAAACTGCCGAGAGCCTTGTTGCTTCAATTCTAGCTGGTAATTGAGGCGCGGAGGATGTTGAGTTGAGGCACAAGGGCACAAACTCGTCGGGGTTTTCCGCTTTTATATAAGTTTGTTACGAGCTGGAGGATTCTCAATAATTCACGGAACAACGTCAAGATATATTGTTCCAGCGAGTAGGCCGGAGAAGGCGTTGTAAACTTGCGTTACTTGGCGGCCCGGGCCGTCTAGGTGTGACTTTATCCACTTTGGAAAATCTAGGGTATCGATACCCAACAAGTCGCACGAACAAATAGAGAAGCCTGGTCTTCTATGACTCAATCCCTATTCTAGCCAATATTGGGACTCATTGAAAGAACATATCAACATAAACGAACATATTACGTATAAAGTCAGCTGCCTAACCCCTGGAAGGATCGACAAGAAAAACGAATTCCATTACGGCCAAAACAGTCACAGCCGTTGGTCACGTTACGCCTACAGCCACCAAGTGTGGGTGTACTGTGGGGAGATTTACAGGACGTGCGGTGAAACCCTATAATCCCCGGTAGCTGGAGCCTATTGTTTCGGGCTGAACGCCTCCCCGTTGGATGACGGCCACTAAACTACGACATTTGGTGGCTGATACTATGAGGCTTTCGACTATTTATTTATATACAAAGGATCCGCGATAACAAAATGATATGGAAATTCGTGTAACCTAGATATTGACCTATTATTACTTTGTTTGTGTTCCATTCGTGCAAGGAACAGATAGCCCCATACACAGCCCAAAGATCGTCCTACAGGAGTTCAGTCTTAGCCAACAGAGGCAAGGTTGTGAATGCAGTAAGCAATAAGTTAAATCTGCCGTACCTACCGAGTGCGACGGTCAATCCTGTTTCTTTCCGAGCAAATTGCAGGGATCTTATTTCTTTTTTCCTTTCTTTTCCTTTTTGTTAGCAGAGTTGATTGATCATCTGTTCTGATTTTGGTCTCCACCAATCCAGCATCAAAGAGTCATACTGCACTGTACCATGGATCCTAGCGTTTAAGGCTGCAGCACCAAACCATCACAGCCTGGTTCCTGAAACACCAAGTGTCTTTACCAAACTTTACTTATTTCTCAAACATCTCCTCATCTTTCCATATCGTACTATTTCTCTCTTATTCATACCTAAATTGAAGCTACTTTTGCAGGGCCGTCAGACATCATGGCGGTCCGCAAAGACAAAGACACCGCAGAAGCTCAGTTCGCTCAGATTCTCGACGACGCCAGCAAATTGTACTCGGACTCATCCAAAAAGAAGCTCGCAGATTTTCTTAACCCGCCCATCAACAACGTCAAAGACTTAATCTCTCAAATCGACAAGCAAAATGAGCAATTCTCCAAGTTTCGCGAGAAGCGTCAGTCCATCTTTAGCGCACTCGCTGCATGTCTTGACCCCGTCGAAGTCATTGGACAGGTGGTGAGCGGCGCTGCAGCAGAGACTTTTGCGCCTGCAGAAGGAATCTTTGGAGCGGTCCAGTATCTCATCGGTGCTGCGCGTGATGTTTCATCGGCATATGATAGTATCGTGGAGTTGTTCGAGCTTCTCAAGGTGAGTGAATATTCACGATTCTCAATCTCAACCCCGCTTGAGGAAAGGCTCTTACTAACGCCATAGCCAGGACTTCACATCACGACTAGATGTTTACATACAATATCGTATGGGAAGTGCATTGCGAAACAAAGTCGTCACTATTCTAGCACAGCTCTTTGAAGTTTTCGTCCTAGCCGCCAAGGAGATCCGTCGCGGTCGCTTCAAAGCGTACTTCAGAACCCTCTTCGGCAAGGGCACGCCTGTGCAAGAAGCACTAGACAAACTAAAAGCGCTCAACATTGGCGAAGAGAGACAGGTTCTGGCAGACACATATGGAGGCGTGAGTAAATTAAACGTCACGACAGAGAACATGCAGAGCAAGCTGGATGAGATGAACCAGACCATGATGCAGATCCGCTCCGAGGGACGAGAGCGCACCATCGCTGCGCATCAGGATAAACTCAAGGAGATCCTAGATCCGTCACCGTTTCCTGTCGACTTCTTTAACATGTTCAATAAGTCACGTGCTGAGTCGACAGGAGAATGGATCCTCACAGATGGGGGGTTCAGAGCGTGGTACGAGAAGAAGACCAACTTTCTCTGGATAACAGGCGCATCAGGTACGTGTCGCTACTGTCAACTACAGAACATCCGCTTACACTTATACAGGCACTGGAAAGTCATATCTCACCACTCGCCTTATTTCCTGGGGCTCAGAAAGGATCTCCCGTCTAGCATACTTCTACTTCCGAGACAACAACCCAGAAACTCGTTCGGTCCTCCAAGCTCTACGCGACGTCGCATATCAACTCAGCGAAAGCGATCCCTTTTACGCAAAGCAGCTCCTCAGAGGTCTACGCAGCATCGACGAGATCCGCACCATCCCCAGTGCCTATCGTAAGCTCTTCGTTGAGCCCTTCGAGCAAGAAGCGCAAGCAAAGACGATTTACATCTTCCTCGATGGCATCGATGAAGCGGATTCCGCTGGTGTGGAAGAGTTACTGGAACAGCTTGGCTCGGGCGACGAGTCTGTTAGAAGACCTAAGCATGTCACCGTTCAGGTTGCTCTTATTGGAAGGACGTACATGACTGAGACGGTGACATATACACTTGATCCAGCTAATCGCGGCAGTCAAGTCATCACAACTCTTCACGTCACGCCCGATCGGAACTCAGAAGATGTTAAGCTCTATATTGAGGACAGTGTCTGGCATCTCCGCAACCTCAGCCGCACACCACCCGACTTTCGACAAAAGATCATCGACGCGATGATCAAACAAGCAGACGGTCTCTTCATCCTCGCCAAGTTCATGATCGAGGACATAAGCCGCAAGCGACACCCTCAAAGCATCCTCACAAGTCTACAATCATATCCCAAGGAGATCAACGGTATTATCGCGCAAACACTAAAGAACCTTTCCGAGACACTGTACGAAGACCAAACGAGAGATCTGAACGAGATGCTGCAGTGGGCTGCATGCGCAGAGGAAGTCTTGTCACTGGAGCAATTGGAAGCTGTTCTTATCATGCGCTTTGGCGATCCCCCGTTCCATCTTGAAGAAACGCTGCGTGGTCAATACGCGTGTTTCTTTGAACTTGAGCGTGAAGACGGGTTGACGACGGATGATCTTATCCGCGAGCATGAGAAGCAGCAACGCATCAAGAATGGTGATCTTGGCTCCGGAAGACGATCTAGTTCAGCTAGTCGACCAGGTTCTGGAAGAAGTGGAAGTCCAAAGAGCCCAACTATCTTTGGTCGTCAGACCGGAACGCCCGATCTTGCACGAAACCTCTCTCCTTTACGTCGTGCAAGTCCGACACATGGTTTGAGCCCTGTACGAGGAAGTCCCGGTCGCGGTGTAAGTCCTGCTGCCAACTCAGACCTCTTTGATCCCATGAGCGACATGGACTTTCGATCGAGCAAGACAAACACATGGATCACTTTCTTCCACTCTTCCGTCAAGGGTTTCTTCAGCACCGAGAACTCTTCCAAGTTTGGTACAGGAATTGGCTTCGACCCTCTTATCTCGCGCATTCACATCCTTAAGACTTGTCTCTCTATCTTCACCAACAAGGCCGCCTTTGAGAAACATCGTCTTAGCCGCAGTGGCCGCGAATCTATAAAACAATACGCTGCGTGGTACTGGCAAGAACATTTAGCTGTTCTCGACCCATCGACCGTCCCTGCGCCCGAGAAGAAGGTGCTGGGAGAGTACGTGTATAAGATGCTTACCGACGATAACATCATTCTTGACTGGACACTCATGTACGAGAAGAACGACGAAGGTCTTGAAGTCCTCACCGACGCCAACATGAAGGGTCTGAAGAGATGGATGGGCGACCCCGATGTCCTCTCCTCTTTGAGTCCCGAAGCTCGCGATTGGGCAGGCAAGAGCGTCAAGGAATCACCTGGCATATTCAAGCCCATTGGCGACCTGTACGCCCGCGCATGGCTGTCAGAGGACTTCAAGAAGTACATTCCTACTCTCTTCTGCTTCAAGATTGTCCAATCCATTGCCTTCATGCAAGAAGGATATTCCTGGTCAGACTGCAATACCCACTGGACCGAGATTCCTGTCGATAAGCGAATCGTCAAGGCAGCAGAGTGGGCAAAGATTCCAGAAAGTGCGCACTGGCACCGCCGATGCGGAAGTACATACCTTACGAACGGTATGCATAACAAAGCATTAGGACACTACGACAAGGCCCTCGCTCTCGACAATAATAGCGTCGAGACACGCGGTCGTATCGCATATTGTCTTTCGCGTGATGGACGCTTCAAAGAAGCACTGGAGCAAGCACTCAAGTGCGAGATTATCGAGCGCGAAAGTATTGACAGCGGAAAGCTTGACGAGCAAGCCTTGAAGAGTTGTAAATGGCGCTTATACAAGGATCACATTCTCATTGCGTGCTGCTACGAGGAACTCAACAAGGTTGACCAAGCACTCGAGTATTTCCTCAAATCCATGACGAGCGCCAAAGACGTTGGTCTTGACCGCAGGGAGTGCAAGGAATATTTCGAGCCAGAGCTTGGCTATCTCGAGCTTGTGGCTACAGAGAACCGCCACGAGGCAGTCATCAAGTTCCTCGAGCAAATGTCCGAACAAATTACCGATGCCGAGCAGAATCGCACTCGCTTGGTAGATTTCCTGCTCGAGTTCCATAACAAACCTCTTATTATCGACTGGATCCCCAAAGCAGCCAGCAAAGTCGGCGCTACAGAATTCGTGTACGATCGCTTGCTCTTCACTATCGACGTCGCTACCACAACACGCGATCCTCTCAAAGCGCTTTACCTGCGCCTAGCGCTTGGCGCAACATATACATACAGTCGTGACATCGACGCAGCGCTAGATCTCTTTGAAGGCATCACACAACTCGGCTACCGCCCTCGTGGAAATGTACCCACGAGGCAGGCATACGCTCTCGCATTCCAGAAGCTCGCGTCGCTTTACAAAGAGCGCATTCTCCATGCCGGACTCAAGACGCCTGAGGCAGAAGATTGGCTGAAGGAGCTGGAGAAGATCAAGCATAAGCAGAACCGGCATCAAAACCACGATATGCCAATTGAGATGGTAGGATCAGATGTCAACATCGCTGCCATCTACATGATTCTCTTCAACAGACTTCTCGGTCGAAGCCCCTCCACGGATCGTGATCTCCGTAAGCTTATCAACGACAGTCTCGACATTCTCTCCGATGATGACGTTCAGAACGATGAATACGCTCTGGATAATCTCCTCGGCCTCTTCATCGCTGCCGACGACATCGAGAATGCCATGGCTCTAAGTCAATCCATGCGCAAAGTCGACCCCAAGATCCTCGCATCAACACCCGAAGACTCACCTGTCCTTCAACGCATGGATCCCAAACTCCCCGAGATTCAGACCATGCGTCAAAACTGCGCGCAATGTCTCGACCTCATCCCCCCTTCGGATGAATACTACATCTGTGAGTTTTGCATGGAGACGTACGACGCCAAGTGCATGGCTGTCATCAAGGGAGAAGGGAATAAGACGAGCGATCACAGAGAGGACTTGATCTGTAGGAGTGATCATAAATGGTTCACTGTGCCACCACTGGGACGGGTATTGCATAGAGGGGAGATCTTGCTGGGGAATGGGAAGGTGGCGAGCTTTGGGGAGTGGAAGGCTGGGTTGGAGGAGAAATGGGGACGACAGAAAAGGAAGTAGAGATGGGAGGTGGCATTGGACATGAGAGTATGAGATATGATTGAAGCATTTAATGGAGTTTGAATGGCATTTGATGAGACATTGAATACACAGCATCTGGGTATGATAATATATGCCTCGTGAAACTTGACGGGCTATCATATTTAGGATGAAGATGAGAAATTCCGTCGTGTGCGATGCCGTAGTATTGCCCTCTCCAGTCGTGTGGTCTCGAATTGCTCTTCCAAGCGCAACGTCATTTCTTCTAGAGGGTCCCTAGATTTAGGATAGCGGTATCTGCTAGCTCGAGTAATAAAAGCTGTCCTAAAAACATTCCACAAGTATCTGTGCTAGCAAGGCAAAGGCATATTTGCGCGCAAGCTGCGTGCTATCCATTCGTATTCCTCTTCCCCGGGGCCTGCATTTAGAGGCGCTTTGTGCATATCGTCTTCTTGATGATTAAGAAAGAGGTCAATGGTAAGATGACCAGGCTCATCTTCCGGCTTTCTGGGAGAGACACGGAAACGGAATTCGAACTGATATAGAAGCCCACATTTGAAAGTGACTATGGCCAAAGCCTCTCCCATAGCTACAGTGAGATTTTCCACATCTATTCCAAGGTCCTGCATTTCAATGAGATAGATTATAAGCACACCCTGATTAACAGTGTCTGCGGATAACGATGCGTGATTTTCTACCAGCTGAGGCGCAACTTGATATAAATCTATACCATCATCGACACTGTCACCGAGGCCGAACTGTTTAGTCATGGCGTCCAGAAAGACTTTCGGCATCCGTTCGAATCTTTGGTGATGCGGATTCGAATAGTCAGTCATTTTTACGTGTATTCCGGACTCAGGCTCGTAGTCGACAAAAGCATTATACAGGTTGTTCAGGTTCATGTCTTGCTGCTTCTTGTTCTTGGTGGTGAGTTGGGGGGTCCTGGTGGTTGAGGATACGCTTATTTTTTGGAACTTGTTGTCCTTATAGGCTTCAAAGGCTGTGCCTGGGGACAGAAACTATGTTATAATAGCTCTGGATGGAAACCAGAAGCGCAGAGATTCGAGTTCCGCCTGTGAATGAACACGTGTAGGCGGCATTGTGGCGAGTGCAAGACGAGGCTTTCTTGAGAATGTTAAAGGGTGTGCTTAGGGAGGAAGTAAACAATATTGGGACATAACGATGGATTCCAGCCTGAGCGAATTAAGAAAAAAAAAAGAACGCTTTATATTTGATCTTCCTGGCCGCAAGTCCATATAGAATGATGCGACGGGGCTTGTTGGGAGTCGCCGTTTGGTCCAACGGCTGGCTGCATGCAGCGTCCAGGATTGCCTACGGTACACAAGGGTTACTATAGCGGATTCTTAACAGTATTGGTCTGTTCACCGCGATAATATTAAAAGTCAGACGCGCCATGTAGCAAACACAACTCCTGCATGAAGCCACTTACATGGGCAATGTGCGAAGGCCAACCAATGCAATTCCTAGTTGTTGAGGATAAGAGGAAAGAGAGAGCATATTCACAGACTGATTCAATAGAATCTTATGCCGATGTATGTCATGTATTGCGTCCATGTTTGCTAAATTGTCTGGCTTTCATGGTAGCTTACAATCATGCAGTCAATCCACGTAAGCCAGAAACCACCTAGGTACAACACTAACTCACTTTACAAGCAAGTCGCATTGGGATCTTTCCCAACAATAAGTCATATAGCTATCTGCAGATGTATAAGATATCAGAATGACTCGAAATCACTCTTGATACAGGTTAGATTCATGTCATCGTAACCTAAAGATCATGCCGAGGATGCAGTGGTGTTAAGCCGTTGTCGGCCGAACACCAGCTGGGTTAGCAAATTATGAATGACAGCCCTACTAGCGGATAGTAGAGTAAGTTATACTGTATAAACATCTAACTCTGCACCTATTTATCCGCTTACAGTTAAGTTTACGTTTGAGCTGCAGCATCATCTGCTGCATTGTCGACAGCCTACCCCAGAGGTCGATCCGCTGCGGAGCTCAGCTCGGCTAGACCACCAAAGTTTATAGCGACATCGGCGCACGTGTGAATCGAAACAGCTGCTGTAATACCGAATGTAAAAGTGACGAAATCCATCCATTCCCCCACGTATAGAAAAAAAAAGTTTCGGTTCAACCACTACCGCCAACGTCAATTGCAAATCCAGGCAGGGAAAAATAGCAATTAATCCAAAATGGCGTCGACAACGCAACCAGCAGAAAAGAAGAAGCAGCCCAGCCCTCTGCGATCAGTCATTGCTGGTTCAACGGCCGGTGCCATTGAGATTGGTATGCAATCACTCACGCGACATACATGACTTTGTATGGATGCTAACTTGAAGCTCTGAACTATAGCTATCACTTATCCCGCCGAATGTACGTATACCTTCTGAACGCCGGAGCGCATGATCAATCGGCACAGATACTGCCAGAGCGAGGACTGATTAGAGCGCAGTTGCAAAGACCCGATCGCAGTTGAACAGACGGTTAGCAGAGGGACAGAAGCTCCCTTGGCCACCATTCGGAAAGCAGTGGTATGCAGGATGTACCACTCTGATCATCGGCAACGCAGCCAAGGCTGGAATCCGTACGCTCTACCCCCAGTTTACACTATATAGACAATGGGTAGCTAACTATGGGCAGGATTCGTGGCGTTTGATCAGTACAAGGCGCTACTTGTTGACGAGAATGGCAAGCTATCTGGACCTCGAACAGTCATCGCTGGTTTCGGTGCAGGAGTAACAGAGTCATTGCTCGCCGTAACTCCCACCGAGAGCATCAAGACCACCCTGTAAGTCCAGCTCAATTCTTTACAAACCTCAAGCTTACGCCACCAAGTATCGACGACCGCAAGTCCGCCAAGCCTAGATTGCGCGGCTTCCTGCACGCTGTCCCCATCATCGCCCGCGAACGCGGTCTCCGAGGTTTCTTCCAGGGCTTCGTCCCTACGACCGCACGACAGGCCGCTAACAGCGCAACACGCTTCACTGCCTACACCTTCTTCAAGCAAATGGCCGAGTCTTACACAGCACCTGGCGAGAAGCTCGGCGTTGTGGGAACTTTCGGTATCGGTGGTCTTGCAGGCCTTATTACCGTGTATGTGACACAGCCACTAGACACGATCAAGACTAGAATGCAGAGTATCGAGGCGCGTAAGACGTACGGAAACAGCTTCAAGTGCGCTACCACCATCTTCAAGCAGGAAGGCGTCTTGACGTTCTGGAGCGGCGCGCTACCTCGATTGGCGAGATTGATTGTTTCGGGAGGATTGGTGTTTACTGCTTATGAGCAGATCCAGGTGTGGTTTAACAAGATAGACCCGGAGGAGAAGTATATCTAGAGAAGACATGGTATAAAATGTGCAAAGGCGTTGGAGATCCGGCAACATAATAGGGGAATCGCTTTTTGATACACTGTACAGGTACAATTACATATCATATACACATCAGATGCCAGTTGAATATCCTTCCGTGTTCTTGTCCGGCATTAATCGTTTTATCATCATCTTTACTGGAACCGAATCATTCCCGACAGCCTCTTACCCAATCTCTCCAACCATGACCTATTAGGAGCCTCGTCAATCTCTCTCACTAGATCCGCAAAGTAGGTAGGTTGACTCTTTGGCTCCAGCAATCGTCCCTTGAGCTTGAACTGTCCAAATATTAGCTTCCATAGCTATTTCTGGGGTATGGTACCGGGGCGCACGTACTCGATCGTTGTATCGGTCTTGGACAAGGAATTGTAGTGCCCTTGCCTTGAGAAGCTCCTCGCGCTCCATGGAGGGCTTGTAGTTTTGGAATCGCTCGGTGACCGCCTTGCCTAGGACATCTTGAAGTTGGTGATCGGGACGAAGAGCCTGCTTAGGCCAGCGCGCAAAGACGTCGGAATATATTTTTTGCTACAAATATAAATGTCAGTTCCTCGCTAATCAATCTACACTACCTAGTGGTAGAACTTACAGATAATGATCGAGACATTGTGAATTGAGACTGTTGTCGTTGCTAGAACTGACCCTCTCTACTACAGAATATCTCGACGTCAACCATTAGAGAAATTCCATACAACAGTGCGTCATCACAGTGTTAAGCACTACTAGAACTGTCATTGAAACGCATATGATTGGGTCATGTGCAAAATTGCCTCAGGCCACCACGAGACCCTTCAAAATGGAAGCCTCATCCATTCTTCACCTCAAAAAGGACAAGCTCGTGATATGATTCAATGTGGAGGTGGAGCCAGTCGGGTCTAACGCTACAACCTGACACAGCCCACCTCATCTTGAGAGTTATTACAAAACAAGGAAGGACGTCAAAGGCAACAGTTTTGTAATTTAATTCCACGATATTCCAACGAACATAAAATCAATTACTGTTAAAGTTCAGCTCTCTTTGTTTTTTGCTGTGCCTCTTTGAAAACTTATTAAATAAGGGGCTGTGAACGACAACTTAAAAGTACAAATACAGTGCGTTTCGGCGTTTAAGTACCAGTATTCGGCGCACGCACCCCCTGAAGACCCTTCTAGACGAATCCCCCCTGTGCTTACCCACACTGTGGCGATACCGAAGGGGACCCGAATACTGTCTGCCCGCCGCATCTTGACTAAGGCGACGCTTTTCGCATCAGGCTTCTCTCCTCGCCTCGTAATCGCTCCTCAGAACTCAAAGCCAAAGTAACCGCCAGATACCCCAAAACAACCAACCAAATCCACCCTTTTGCCGTCACTCCTTCACACCTTTTTCGCAAACCTCGCCAAATAGATTGCCTCTCCTTTTGTTTTTTCGTCGACTTCCTTTCCACTCGGTTTTCTCCACGTTTCCTGTGAACTGTTCCTTTTTCTCTCGCCCCTACGACATCGCGTGTATTTCCCTTGGTAAGCGGATTCCGGGAGGCAGCCCGACACCGCCAGACGATAGCCCATCATGTCCGGACGATACGAACGAGTAAGTCGCGATTTGAAATATTGATATCATAACGACCCACGATATACTGACAAGTCTCAGGTTAACGCCCAAGATGAGGAAGACTTCCATAACAACAACAACAACCACATATCTACCGTCCCCCACTCGCCACCACCCTCGTTTCACTCTCGAGCCCCCTCACCTCAGCGCCAGGTCGATTCCACCCTCGCCGATGCCTTTGATGATGACGACGATAGCGATGATGAAGTTGATGACCGGAGACGCTTGATGCGACAAAATTCGACACCGTCGATGGAGAATGTTAATGCGACGCAAATCCCTGCTCAACCGGCTGCTCCGGCACAAGCGCCGTCCGGATCAAGGTCGACGAGAATCGTAGGAGGAGGCTCTGGATCTGATGGTGTTTTCGCCAATTTATCTGCTCGTCCAGAGCGAGGCAACAGTGATCCTGAGAAGGACGAGCTACCACCGGTATGTCGCTTATGGTTCACGATATGGGTATTGACTTACTAACCATAACAGTCTTACGAACAAGCTGCGGCCGATGCTGCTCCCCCATACTGGGAGACGACAATTCTCGCCCCTGGTATGGGAGGACCCGATGAAGTCTACATCGACGGCATGCCAGTCGGATCATTCTTCTCATTTGTCTGGAACGGCATGATCTCAACATCCTTCCAGCTCGTCGGTTTCCTCCTCACATATCTCCTGCACTCCACCCACGCCGCCAAAAACGGTTCCCGTGCTGGTCTCGGTATCACTCTTATTCAATACGGCTTCTATATGAAGGGCGCCTCCGAAGACGAACCCCCAGCAATGAGCGGCCCTGATGGTTACGCTGCCCCACCCGACCCGAACTCGCACAACTTTAAGCAAGCCGATGTAACGGATCAGGATTTGGGCAGTATCAGCGGAGGCGAGTGGCTAGGATACGTGCTCATGGTTATCGGCTGGTTCCTTCTTATCAAGAGCGTCGCCGAGTTTCTTCGAGCACGTCGCCATGAGCAGCTCGTCCTGCAGAGCCCTGATCGCGGCCTGGGCGTCCCGATCATTGCTGAGGGCGAGTCTACGGAGCGAGTCGTCTAAGAAAGAGTTAGCAAGGGATTTTTACATGTACAACAAACAACATACCACATCATGCAAGCGCATCAGTCGAGAGACGTAGGCGTTTCTCTTATTTGTTCATGTTTTGGGCGTTTTTCTTGGGTGGAATGAATGGGACGGATAGGATGGATATATGGGTTCCTACTACAAGCTTATTGTTTGGCGCGTCGCACGCAGTTTCATACGTCTATATACGTCTCTAAAACCTGTGATCTTGAATGTGTAGTTTGATGCTCGTTCATGGATGAAATCTGTGATTATCAATTTGAACCTCACGTCTAAGACACGAACTGTGAGGCTCTCATTGTAATTTTTGCACATGAAATAACAGTCTCCGTAAGACAAGATTGGCCACACTTACAGAACCACGTCCTCTACCATAAATAACTCTAATATCCCCTGCTGGCCTAATGCCCCCTGTTAACTTAGTCGCCGTGGTTCATTCATAGCTAGGTGGGGTTACCCGTCACCGATCCCCGGATTACGGAACGGCCCCGCACAAGCTGTCGGCAGCTCAACTCACTATGATGGTAGCATTACAACCACTTGTCGTTACCTGCAACCCTTTCCTTCCCTTATAACAATATTATCAAATCTAAACAAATCAATCACTTCCACTTGCATTTGCTTCATCACTGCTGCTACCGTCATCGTGGCTTTTATCAAGAAATCGCTCCATCTCTCATCTCGGCTTTCAAGCTGCTTCAGACAAACCTCTAATCGACTTACACAGAAGAGACATCTGTTCAACATCAGCATGGCGTGGACATGTAGCGGGGATACGAACACGGCGTTGATCGAGAACATGTGGAAGAACGGGTTGATCACTGATGCTCGGGTGAAGGAGGCATTCCTCAAAGTACACATATCCTTTTCTTCTGTGATGAGTTGCATACTAACTTACATACCAGGTTGACCGCGCACACTATGCTCCAGCCATGCCATACGAAGACTCGCCCCAACCCATCGGATACTCAGCTACCATATCCGCACCGCACATGCACGCCTCAGCCATCGAACATGTCCTCAGCTATCTTCTCCCATCATCTACGTCGCCGTCCCCACGCATTCTCGACATTGGTTCCGGCTCAGGGTATCTAACGCACGTCATGGCTGAACTCGTCGGCGAAAAGGGCCTTGTTGTGGGGCTGGAACATATCAGACAGTTGAAAGAGCTAGGCGAGAACAACATGGCGAAGAGTGAACATGGAAGAAGATTTCTAGAGAGTGGCAAAGTGAGATTCCGTTTTGGAGATGGACGAAAGGGGTGGGTCGAGGAGCCGAGAGAGGGTGAGCAGCATGAAGGTAAGGGATGGGACGTTATTCATGTTGGAGCTTCGGCTGTGGAGATTCATCCTGAGTTGCTCGAGCAGCTGAAGGCTCCTGGATGGTAAGTTTAATATTTCCTGGTCTGGATACAGAGACTAACAAAGTGAAGCATGTTCATACCCGTGGACGATGATAAGATGGGATATAACCAGCACGTCTGGCGTATTGAGAAGGATGGTAACGGGGAGATCACTAAGAAGAAGTTGTTCGGCGTCCGATATGTACCATTAACTGAGGCGCCGAAGGAGTAGGGAGATGTCATGATATGATACCCTTGATTCACTCACTTTTTTTCATGCTGAGGTGGACACAGATAGTGTAATAAGAACATTTTACCTAGTCTAAGCTAACTTTCTAAGAACAAACTCATGCATCCATTAAATCGTAAATCATATAGACCCTGTAACTCCAAAAATAATAATAATATGCAAACGAACTTCCGTTATTTTATCCCCAGCAAACTTCCTTAGCAAGCCTATACCAAGCTATAGCAAGCCTAGACCAAAGATCACAGCGGCGACAGCTGATAATATACTCGGCGCATAAAGTCTTGGGCTCTCGCTAGCAAGTTGAGGTGCCTCGTTTGAACCTTTACCAGAAGAACCCGACGGTGACGGCGATGAACCAGATTGACTTCCTCCTTGACCCTTGCTGGTGCATTTTCCTGATGGACACGTCGTTCCGGTCGAGTTCGCAGCAGGCGTTGTGACAGGGATTGGAATAACAGTTGTACATCCCTCAGGAGGACAAACAACACTCGTAACTTGTTGTTTCTGAGTTTGGGTGGGAGTAGGAACAGGAACGGGCGTTTTAACTCCATCACAAATGGTACAAGGCGAAGGCTTTTGTACGACGGGAGGGACAGTTCCATTCCTCGTCATACCATCCCCATCGCATGCTGGGAGTTGATACACGCTCAAAACACCTTCTCCTCCGCACTTTCCGCTGCTTTCGTCGCCTTCCACACACAGGACATTGCAGCGTTGTTCATCGACGAGTTCAAAAGATGCTGATGCCCCACCGGCGTCGCAGAGGCAAGAGCCGGAGCCTATAGCGATGAGCGTTGCTGACTTGGAGCATGATTGGAGGCATTGAGTCGCGGTGAAGGGAGCTTTCAAGGTTATTGGTGTAAATGGTGGTGCCGAGGAGGCTGAGATGCAGCCAATGTATTGGTATGGTGGGGAGTAGGGGAGTGCTGCTGCTAAGAGGACGAAGTTGAGGATGGTGAGCATAAGCATATTGGCGATTCTTTGTAACAAGATTTCTTGTAGTTGGTTGAGAGGCGATCTTTCGAGCAATTGGTGAGGTGAAATGATTTGATCATGATGCTTGTGAGCCAAGCAATGGGGACCTTATATATCTAATAGACAACCCAGCCATTCTTTTCCCAATGAATCACAGGTTTTTTACAGTCGACCGTATGAAACAGTTGATTGTTTTCGTTAGAGGAAATAAAGGTCTAGAATCTACAACCTTCGTTCCAAGCGGCGGCAGTTGAGAGGTTGGCATAGTGGCGGGCATATAATAGCGGCTAGTCTCAGATATCGACGCCATGGCCAGGAATGAAGATAGAGAGACTAGGTTTAAGCTACACCTATTCGGAGTATTATTTTGAGTATCTATATCATCTAACAGAAAGATACCTTGCAATGGGACAAGGTATTGTAACATTAATGTGCATCTTCAATTAATGAATGAGTGTCGTTATCAGTGTGTACGATAATAAACCCCTTTTTTATAAAGGAACAAGATTCAACCACTTGTGGTGATTCACATTCCAATCTTCAGCAGCCCTTTTTTCCCTTTTTTTTTCCTTTTTTTTGTTTCATGCCCCTGCATCTCGGGAGCCAGACTATGCAGCCACTTCTTTAATCTCCGGCGTACTTCCAACCACACCTACACTTGGCCCAGCCTTACTCTACTTACAATCCGGGGTAACAGTAGGAGTAACGAACTCTGTCCCACAACCCGCTGGACAATCCCCTCCACATGGGAATGCCGTGGTAACCGTGATTGCCTTGGCAGGGCATCCACAAACCGAACTCACCGTCGACAAGCTCAAGCACATGGGCCTAACACAATCCGAGCAAATAGTTTCTGTCTCCGTAACCGTGGGGCAGGCAGCTTTCTGTGTAAGAGAACTAGCAGTGATGGTAGAGGTTGGTCCGTACGAAGACACGTAGACGTACGAAGTCTCGCAGCCACGGGGACATTGTGACTTGGAGCAGGGGAAGGATGTCTTGACAGTTGAGACATGGGCAGGACAGTTGTGCTGCTGGAGGGAGATGGTGGAGTAGGAAAGACAGGCGAGGGTTATGCAGGTTGAGCAGAGGTCTGTAGTGGATGTGACGGTTGGGCATGGCTTTGTAGTGCTGCAGGGCTGTTTCTTTGCTGACGTGGGAAGTCTGAATGTGTCAGTGGTGGTTTAGTAGGGGAGATTGGGGGTAGTACATAAGGAGGAGAGTAGTTAGGACGGTGAAAGACAACATGTTGAAAGGAATATTGGTGCCGTTGTAGAGGTTTAATTGTTATACCTGATGACGGATAGCTAATTCGGTAATATTGCATATCGAAACACCTTTTTCTCATGGAACATCCAGTCATCTATATACTCATACATTCTACCACACAAAGCATTCTCCCATCACACATCGCCAGCCCAGGACAAATACGAGGTATCACAAGAAATCCCCCGAAGATCCGATCGTGCAGCAAGCCAAACAGCATCTATGGACTGCCAACCAGGAATGGAGATGATGCAAGTGAAACACGTGGATTAGACTGCGGCTGATAAGATGGCGTAGGAGGACCCTGACGATCACTCTTGGGTGGCCGGATGGAGATATGGCCGTTGGGGAATACGAGGCGGTATGATGCAAGACTTAAAGTGGTGGTCTTGGCTGAAAGGAGATTTCATGAAGGTTGTTCTTTGGAGGATTGGTGGTTGATTGAGTGTCCGAGTTGTGTTTCTCGAGATACTCCTTTTGGAAGACCTCTGTGTTACTTGGCGTGCCTATCACAATGGTGAGTGGTAGTTGTAGGTCACCGAACCCTGGGTAACATCTCAAGTGCAAGAGCTTACTCATTGCGATATGTTGTATGACAGAAATGATGAGATCTGATATACGCAGATAACAATGCTTCTCGTCTAATAGTCTCTATTAACCCAGTCTGTTAGTCATAACACAGTAGCTTTTGAGTTGCTCAGATAACCAGTCCCATCCCATCGCTTCTTCTCTTGCTCTCCTTCTCCTTCCTCCACCCATTAACAATTCCCTTTACAACCTCATCCAGGTCCTCGTCCTCAAGCTCCAATTCCTTCATAGCAAACGCACTCCCCCTCTTGGGCCACTCGGCGTCCAGAGCACCTAACACAAACACAATCTTCTCCAGCGCATGCGGGTCATATTTCACAGCCATCTTATCAGTCTGCTCCTTTAGAAACTCATCTGAGTTGACGAACTCCTTCGCCCAGTCTGCGCCCGTCGCTTTCTCGAGCGCTGCTACGACTTCCAGTTGTGTCTTGCAGAAGCTTTGCACGTAGAGCAGGCGGTTCTTTGTGGTATCCGGGTGCTTGAGCACAGCAACGAGAGACTCTGCGACGCGGGAGAGGGTGGATGCTGAAGCGGGAACATCGCCCTTGTCGAGAATTACAGCTGTGTTGGTGTCGAGATCGGTGTGTAGCAAACCATCGCGGATTCCATAGTCGAAGAAATGACCACAAACAATGGATGTCCATGAGAAGTCGGGATATTCTTTCGTGAGCTCAATAGCCTTGTTCCTAACTTCATCCTTATCACGATATAGCTTTAACAACTTCTTGCTCTGCTCGCTCTGCGCATCACAGCTTCCAAAATCCGCAGGGATAAAGCGCTTGACGCCCGCTTTCGCTGCAGCTTCTGCGAGACGCAGATGCTGATCGACGACGTTGGTTAATGGGAACGAAGCAATCACAACGTCTTGACCCTTGAGAGCAGGTACCAGAGCGTCAATGGCGAAATCATCGGGAATGGTGACGATAGAGATGGAATCGGCGTGCGCAGGTGTTGATTTGGAGGATTCGCGTTTAGCGACAGAGATATCGAAGGACTTTGAGGACACAAGACCTTCGAGGAGGACTGAGCCTAGAGTGCCGTTTGCACCAACGAGGAGAACTTTCTTGAGAGACATGATTAAGGTTATTGTTAAAGGCGTAAAGGTTCGTTGTTGGAGGAAGAAGCTATGAGAGGTGATAGCTATGACACCGTGGGGTAGACAATGCGGGGTAGATATCGCGATTAGCTACAGCTTTGTTCTCTATTTGTTTGCCTATGAGCTTTCTTTTAACGAAAAGAGAAACTGAGACATCGGAATGACTCTCCGATGCAAGAAGCCGGGGTGTTAGTCCGACGGGCCATTGACGCCATCGCGGATACTTTCCGTACCTAGATGACGATGCTATGTCGTACAAAGACGAAAGCTGAAACAGCTGTTCGTCCTCAGTAGGCTATGTAACAGATCACTAACAAATTCGGTCAACGCAAGTTGCTCTATTCAGAACTCGTCCTACACAAAGTACTTAGAATCTTTTCGCACAACTTATTCACCCGGCCCCCGAGTCTTAGCGCGATATCTCCGGCCGCGATACCGCGAGCTCCACAGGGGTCCGCCATGAGTGCCGCCTATCATTGTAAGTGAAGTTCTGTATGTAACCGAAGATCCATGACGGCAGTGTGTGCAAGCTGCAGAGTAAAGCTTCCGATGAGTGCGAAAAATTCATGATCCTTGCCAGCTGGAAATTAAGCTTGGCATTGTAATCCGTCAAGATGGGCTTAACTCCGTGCTTCATCCTAACAGTGTTGCAAAGCTCGCTTGAATCGGGTGAGGTGTTTGTTAGACAAGGGTAACAATAACGGTATCGAGTTGCACTTGTAGCAGTGAATCAGTATCACAAAGAGCAATATCCATGGCTATAAAACGACGGGCTCGCCCTCTCTTTGAGCTCAATACCACCAATTCAACTCAACCAACTCACATCAACGATTAAACCCATCAAACATGGCAGAGAACAAAGAAATCGTCCTCATCACCGGTGCAAACACCGGTATCGGCTTCGAGACAGTAAAAGCCCTCTTCCGCTCCTCAAAGGCCTACCATGTTCTTCTCGGTTCCCGCAGCCCCTCCAATGGGGAGAAAGCAGTCGCCGAGCTTGAGCGCGAGTTTCCAGATGCCAAAAGCAGTGTCGACGTTGTCCAAATCGATATTCTTGAGAACGACGAGATCAACCGCCTGTTTGAGACGGTAAAGTCCAAGTTTGGCAGGATTGATGTTCTAGTCAACAATGCTGGTATGTTTGCATGAGACCAATATCACTTGTGTGAGTGTTGACAGTTTTTTAGGTGCCAACTTCGAGTCGTTTGAAGAGAACGATGGTGCTGATCCTGAGACCGCTCGTCTTCTCTTCAACAGGACCTACAACGTCAATGTAGCTAGCACTCAAGTCTTCACGTCCAAGTTCATTCCTCTCCTGCTCGCCTCTTCTTCTCCTCGCATCATCTTTCTGACTTCAGGACTCTCGACACTTACCGGCGCGCACGACTCGTTCATCATGAAACTCGCAGGGTCGTCTATTCCAAAAGGCTGGCCCAAGACGGGCCTCCCGACAGCGGTGGCTTATCGTTCCGCCAAGACCGCGCTTAACATGGTGATGCTGTCGTGGTATCACCTTCTCAAAAATGATGGGGTCCGAGTGTGGTGTGTTAGTCCGGGCTTCCTGGCTACAGGGCTGGGAGGAAACCCTGAGGTGCTCAAGAAGGCGGGCGCAGGCGATCCGGCAAAGGGAGGAGAGATTGTTTTGAAGGTCATTGAGGGAGAGAAGGATGCAGATGTGGGAAAGGTTGTTGGCCAGAATGGCGTTCAGGATTGGTAGTAGTGTTGTCTTGACATGCTGAGCGTCTTGTTCAGGACAGCCTCGACTCGAGATGAGATGAAAGCTCAAGCTCTTGAGCATCGCAATAAGTCAACTGGCCAATTGAAACGCATTAACAACATGCCAACATTGACGTGGAGACTCTCTTGCACTGACAACGCAATTAGCAAAGCCACGTTGATGATGTACGTCTCTCGACCAGTCCAACGAACGATCCAAGCTTTCAATTTTAACTATTCATACTATTCATTATACAAGTGCCACAAAAGAATTAGAGATAAAAGAAAATTTTGATGTGCTCGGTCGCTTGGCAATTAATGCGGTGGTGAGAGTACGTCATTGCGTATATCCAGCCTCAGTTCTGGAGATTTCTGTTCGTTGGTGGTTGGGTATTTGATCTGGGATGGTCCATGTAAGCGGGCAACAGGTGACGATAGATGGGACATTGTGTATGTATCCAGGCCACAGAAAAGCAAAGCAGAGAAAGAGCACAAGACCAGTTTCTTGGGTAAAAGACCCTTGTAGGACATGTGATAAGAATCAAGGTCGACTAGATAAGTTTTGGAAGGAAAAGCTGAGAATAGAAATAATTACTGCCTGTATCAAGATGTAGTGTGTGGCTTGCTTTTTTACGTGGAGGATTATGGAGGATTACGAGAGACAGGGACAGAAACAAAGATGACAAACTCAAACACTGTAATCTACAGCGAGTATACAGAGGGTCGATACAGTGTGATTACGTTGCTGGTCCCTGGAATCCTCGGCAGAGACAAAACCCCTGACCCGCCAAGTGACGTCGGCAGTGCTCGAGCGTATGCGTCTCCAGTCTTGAGAACGCGTCTCCACAGCCCGCCATTTCATTGTGTCTGACATGGGTGCTCCGACTACGGCCCAATATAGTACAGTCAGTACAGTAAGTCAGTCAGTAGTGATGCAATGTTCAAAAAAGTAATACCAAGACTTATTTCATTTTTGTGTCTGTATCACAAATACAACAAAGCGTGAGTAACACGATACACAAATAAATATCTTGGCGCATAAGAGTAATACTCGAATAAAATCTAGAACTTGCGAATAGACCCTGCCAAGTAAAGTAGGCGGCCGTTAACAAGACTGGACGGGATTGCTCAGGCACATAGCACAGCCACTCAGTCGTCCCGTCTGAGCTGACGTTGGGTTTTCGCCCTCAGCAATTCTCTGTCTGTACTATAGTTAGTCCCTTGATCCAAACAAAATGCAAGGCTGATCCCTTTCTTTGCTTTTCACGCCAAGATCTTCCTTTCATTTCCCTTGTTCAGCTCGTTTATCTATCTAATGCCACGTCGACCTGGGAATAACTACAACTAATAGCTCTGAGTTTCTCTTATTAGTCGCCCCTCTTAGTCGTCCCGTCAGCCCAAACCACGTACCCCATCTCCAGTATCTTATACCTTAGTACCTAATACCTTGGCTCGGTCCTAATTGATACCCCAGCTTTTTTCTCTCCCCTTCTATTCTTTATTTCTTTTTACTCTTTAACTATTTCTCTTTCTCGCTTCCTGTCAGCACCTTGTTTAATTCTTACATCATTAAAAATAAACGAGGGTGGAACTGTTGAGCTTCTCGCTTGTTTATTAACTACTCCAACCTCCTCCCCCTCAACTACCTACCTCTCCATATTCCTTCTCTCCTCCCCCACCCTCTCCGAGCTCAACCTCCAACTAAACTTATCTTGACAGCCTTTCAAGACATGGAGGCTCGTTCTCTTACTGCACTCAATAATCTTGCAGGCAATCCGCCTCAATACCCCATTAACCCAGCGCAAGAGAGACAAGATCCTTTGACTCTTTACATCTCACGAGTTCCTGGTACTCGAGGTAAGACAAAGCTCCCAAAACCAATGCAGCCCCCACCAGGTCTAACACTTCGACTTGACACTAACAACGCTTTGTACCAGATATTATCCTCTCCCCGTTTAAACCGCAACTAAAAAACGTCACCGCCGAAGATGTCGCGAGTTGTCTTTACTACGTCCACTACGAGGTCCCCTCACTGGAACCGGCTGGTGGTGCGCCACCCCTACGAGATGAAGATCCCCGATCCTCCAGCGACGAGAGCTCGTCAGTGCGGAACATCAAGAGAAAGCCGGTTCCTGGTGGCGCAAGGCCATTGACGCCTCCAGCCACCGATCATCTTCCCGTACCAGACCAAGATCCTACTCGGAGGCGTGGTCTATCCGTCAATTCGACTTTTGATCCTCGACAGCAATCGTCCACACGATACGCTGATGAAACCGAAGAACAAAGCCCTGTTCTCCCTCCTCGACCAACGAATATACCCAGAATCCAAACTCCCGAGCTTTCAATCTCTCGAGGTTCAGGTTCAATAACTCGAAAACCAGTTGGTCCCCGAACACTATCCAGTTCTGCGCCTGGCTCAGAGAATCAACACCCTCTTCCACCACTGCCTGGTCCATACCCCGCAGCTGCCGACTTCGAGCGAATGCTTCCAACACACCGACCCCCACCAAATCGAAACAATCACAACCGTTCACCATCCCCGAAAAAGAGCTACGAGGGTAAACAACCTTTTAAGTTGGCACTTATACGCCGTGACCCAAGCACAGGGAACCAGTGGAACGTCGGACACATCTCATCCTTCCAGACAGATGCACCACCACCCGATCAAGACGATTCGAACCCACTCTTTACCTCTGTACCCCCGGTTGCGCAATCACCAAATTCAGGAAATCCTCCCATCAATGTTCATATCGAGACGCTGGGGTATGGCAAGTTCCGTGGTATGCCTGCGCGACGGAGTTTTGATGCTGGACCCGGCGCGGACATGAGTCATCCAAAGGACGGCGGTATTGTTCTGTCGAGACAGATTGCTATGGGCTATGCGAAGAGTTGGACGTCGAATTGGCGCGAGATGTTAGATGGGGCTGGGCGAGGACATAGTCGACAAGGTAGTGTTGGGTCGGTCGAGTCCGTCGAGGCGTCGTCTCCCGTCGAACCTACGATATCCATGCAGCCAGGACCGGGCCTGAGACCGCGGGGTTATATCTTTACAAGTCCCTGGAACGGTAGATGCGAGTTTCGCACTGGTGCTGCTGGTCGCAGTTTGCGATGCTATCACATCCTGCACGACGACAGACCAAGCAACCCCCTAGCCGAATTTAGCCAAGGCCAAGTACAGGGCGGCGGGGGCGGTATGGCCATGAGCGAACTGCGATTTAACCTACCAACTGCAGAACTCTTCAAGTCGGCTGAAGGTCGTGAGGAAGTCAAGACCCAGCTCCAGGGACATTTCAACAAGCTTCTCCGCCGCGACGAACGAACGGACGCTTATGATGACGGCATGGTTTCGCCCTTCGATATCAACTTGGGCAAAGAGAAAGCCGGCGGCGGTAATCGCGGGAAGAGGGCCAAGCTAGGAAAGCTCATCATCTATCCTGACGGGCTGAAGATGCTGGATCTATTAGTATCCGCAAACATGGGTTTATGGTGGCAGGCATGGGAGAAAAGTTTCTAAAGCGAAGGATCTTCCGAAGAAGATCTTTGTGTTTATTGAATGGATTTGGAGTTTTCTGGTTTTCTTTTAGTGTTTTCTATTTCTTTTTATGTTGCGATATTAGGGAGGCAGGTAGTTTACAGGTTAAACCTTTGTAGAGCTGTTATAGCCGCGAGGACTGAGACGACGTAACGACTCATATGGGATATGGGAATGAGATACCAAAGCGTACCAATTAGATACCTGATATAGGCAAATGGGACATAATCACATGAATCGAAAATAATCCCCGTAATGACTCTCACATTTATCATCTTGAGTAATGATGTTGAGGTTCAGTTTGACGTTGATCACGTGCTAGATCACGAGTCTGACTCCGGCCAATCAAAGGCCAGAAATTGTAATCCCGCTGAGCAACTTTCCTAGCCGAACACATCCATCACGTCAAATCCTCGCCTCCCGCCCAGCCTAGACGACCCAATTGACCCCCCGGAGTTCAATTGAACCTCTCCTCCCCGCCAACTTTCCTCGGTGTCCACCTCGATCGTCCTCCTCGAGTTTTCAGTAAAGACCAACCACAATGGCCCACGCCGCCATGATTGCGCGACGACAGCTCGCCTCGAGCACCAGAGCTCCCGCCAGCATCGTTGGCCTTGTCCAGCAGCGAGGTTACGCGACGCCTCATGGCCCTCCTCCCGCCAACTTCCGAACAAGCAAGCGTGTGCAGTGGACCTGGGATAAGGAGAGCACTCTGGACCGCATGGGAAAGTTTTTCCTCATGACCGAGATGGCGAGGGGCATGTATGTCCTGCTTGAGCAGTTCTTCCGGCCACCGTATGTCGAAACCCCCGAGTATCCACGACGAAGAATAGACGGCTGATGAGAGTGCAGTTACACCATTTACTACCCCTTCGAGAAGGTATGCGAAACTTCGGCCACGCATCCATAACCGACCATATAAACTAATCCATGCAGGGCCCTATCTCTCCTCGATTCCGTGGCGAGCACGCCCTCCGACGATACCCGTCTGGCGAAGAGCGATGTATCGCCTGCAAGCTTTGCGAGGCTGTACGATTTTCACCTGATATACCCGACGGCATAGTCAAATCGCTGACATGAATTATGTAGATTTGCCCCGCCCAGGCCATCACCATCGAGGCCGAGGAGCGAGCTGACGGATCCCGCCGAACCACCAAGTACGATATCGACATGACCAAGTGCATTTACTGCGGTTTCTGCCAGGAGTCTTGCCCCGTCGACGCCATCGTTGAGTCTCCCAACGCCGAGTACGCCACCGAGACCCGAGAAGAGCTTCTGTACAACAAGGGTGCGTATCCACCGCCATCCGCATATTTACAGGATTGCCTGCGTGTGTGCGGTTTATATGTGCAAGACTAACACCTAAACAGAGAAGCTTCTCTCCAACGGAGACAAGTGGGAGCCCGAGCTCGCAGCCGTTATCCGCGCCGACTCGCCATACCGATAAACCAGTAACTCGAAAGCCGTTATGAAATAGGGAAAAGGAGATGTTGGTTGGAATGCATCGTTTTTATTTGTTATTTTGGTTTTGTTGCCTAGGGTCGTTTGAAACGTCACTGTTGTAGGAAACATGGACTTTTTTTTTTTGGTGGTAGAAAGGCGGCAAAGGACTAAGTGAGGCAGGCTTTCAGACAGTTCGAGAAGCGGGAGGGGAGAGATGTGGTGTACATAATCTAGAGGTCCAGAAAAATGCCCCTTTGTCACTCAATCTTGGTGTTTTGGATGTGAAGCTAATGAGATGGATGATTGGGCGCAGAGCAGATACACACGGCGATGTTACGCGCAGGGTCATTTCTTGGTGTTTCTCATTAATGAGTAAGTCTAGGGTCAATGCCTGACTTCGAATTATATACATTCAACTATAAACGCTACATCATCTACTTCGTCATCTTCTTCTAATAAGGGCATTTGTTCACCTCGGGGGTGGTATCAGCAGCCTGGAGAGCAACCTCGGTCAATCCAGAGGCGACCTGCTTCATCCACATGTGGTACTGCTTCTGGTCGGGGTAGAACGGGCATGCTGCTGAACCGCTCTCCTCGCCAAACTCAATGGTATAGCTCTGGAGCTTGCTCTTGCCACAGGCCTTGCCGTAGTATCGAGCAAGAGCGTAGTCAGTGCTGGCTCCAGAAGTAGGGTACAGACCGACAGCCTCTTGAACTGTGTACTTGGAGGTGCCGGCGTTTTCCATGACCTTCTTCATGCGGTTGCCCAACTTGAGCTGGCCGGAGAGGTCGCTCTTGGAGATGTACTCCTTGTACTTGGTCTTAGCTGTCTCAGCATCGCCGAGAACACCGCGACGGCCATCGTACTTCTTATTGGCGAAGTTCTCGGCCTTGTCGGTGGTCTGGGCATCGTCGTCACCCCAGGCGTACAGCATGTAGCCACCGAAGGAGTGCAGATCGACGAACCAGCTCAGACTCTTGTACTTGTCCATAGTCCAGACAACGTTCTTGGTCTCGGGCTCAGAGTTGGGTCCTGTGCCGTGGAAGACCTCGCTGGTGGGATCCTCGGAGGCCACGGAGCTCAGGTCGATGGTGTTGCTGAAAGCCTTCTTGTAGTTAAACAGGAAGTCGTAGTTACGGTTGATGTCGATGCCCACAGCGTTAGGGTTGCCCTTTGAGCTCTTGGGGTTACGGTTCTTGCGCCAGCACGAGTTGGTCTTTTGATCGTACTTGACACCGTCAGGGTTGATGTTGGGAAGAATGACAATGCCTGCGTCGAGAGCCTTGCGGACTTCGGCAGCAGTGTATGTGGTCTTTCCATACTTGAGTCCCTTGCCCGCCTTGCGAGCGTGCAAGAGATCAGCAAGCCAGTAGACGACGTTATCAGGTCCACCGCGCTCACGAGCGTGTGCGCCGCTGATGATGAAGAACTTGGGGTTCTTTCCAATCTTAGCACCAACGGTCTTGAAGCCCTCGTAGGTTGGGTGAGGAGGGTGGATGAGCTCGACCTCCTTGAACTCCTTGGCCAGACCCTCAAGCGCAGAGTTGACCTCGGCGGGAGTCAGGATGGACTTGAGGTTGCGATCTGAAGTGGACAGACCCTTAGGAGCGATCTTGCCCTTGTTGAAGCGGTCGCCTGTGCCGATGGGGAAGTCTGGCTCGGGACGGGCTTGTCGCGCGGACAGTCCGTAGCTACGCTCCGAATGGGGGACTGAGTCGGAGGGAATGAGACATGCCGAGGCAGAGAGGGCGTAGGCGACGAGAGCGAGCTTCATGATGGGCAATTGAAGAGGAGAGAAGGAGATGAAGAGGCAGAGACAGGGCGAGGGCGATTAAGACAAGAATCTGGCGGAGGAATGAGTCTATATTTAAGCTTATACGAATTCCAGTGCTGCCATGTGCTGTGATTGGCAATGCATCCTCCAACGCATCGCATTGTCTGTACGACACAAACCAATAACACACATCAAGGCCAGCTGATAGATGGAACGATCAGCATCTCCTTCCTAACTCAGCCATGCGCTCCGTCAGGAAACAAAGTTCCCAAGGGGAAAAAGTGTACTATTCATCCTTGCAACAACGAAGAAAAGAGTCAAAGCTCGATGCAGTAAACAGGTCGAGTTTAAGGCTTCGGCGAGGTAAGCTGGAAGCGGTAGGTGAAGCGATAGATAACCATTCGACAAGGGCTGATGATTGGATAGCGGCAAGGGACGTTTGGAAAGCTTGGCGGGAAAGCGGAGAGGGTAGTAGATCTAGTTGTGTACGATTATCTTTATTTTGACCTGATATAGTGAGTGTGAGCAGGGGGGTGGTAATCTGAGTGAAAGAGAGGCACAGGGAACATAATACGGGATGAAGGTATTGCCGGTCGGTAGTTGGTGCCTATTGGGGGAATTAGAAGGTGTTGGTTTGGCCGTCTGATTGAGTGATGTTTCTGGTTTAGGGTAAGATGATTGTGATAGTGATATGGGTTCTGCTCCAGCGTTACATTACCAGCTTATCCATGGAACTTTGTCAGATTAATCATGATGTTTAAGTTAGATTGACTTTCAATGCGTTCTCAACTTCTCAATTGAGTCTCTTACTTGGCTGAAGAGCAATTGGTCCAGGAGTAATCTAGTATTCTCATTTATTTCCCCAGACTCTCAGGATGATCAGAGCCAATGGGGACAAGTTGGATTATGCTGACTAGACCACAACCAGCTCATGAACCATTAAACACCAAATATCATTCCGACCATGTTAGATAGACTCATAGTCTACTCAATTCTCTCTAGACATATTCTCCAATCTCTCATCCTACAATGCTGTCTCTTTTATAACCAACATCCTCGGCCTCAACTACCCAATCATATTCCCCCCTCTCTCGCTGACGTATGCGACTTTGACAATGCCAAAAGCCGGAGCACTCCCCCGGACAATTGGTCTAACTACTATCACGTGATGTCTCCAAACCGAGCTTAGCTTAGCACAATTTGGCTCCATCGGAAACAGAACCAGTTCAACCCGGGTAGCAACGAGAAATTTATCATCACCTTTTGAAACCTCAATCATCAACCGGTACTCCACCCAACCACCGCCAGCAGCAGCTCAATCGCAACCTCCGATATACACAGCAATCATGTTCCGATCCGCCGTTCTCCGATCCCTCCGCGTCGCCGCCCGACCGGCCACCATGCGATCCATCGTTGCTCCCGTGGCGCCCCGCGTCGCCGTTGCCGCCGCTCCCAAGATCCAGAACAGCTTCCAGGCCGTGCGGTTCTACAGCGCCGGCGGTGCGCTCAACAAGGAGGAGGTCGAGGGCCGAATTATCAGCTTGTTGCAGGGCTTTGACAAGGTGAGCTTGAATTTAAGCAAACGCAATGGAGGGGGAGCAGATATATAGCTTCGGAGAAGCTGAGCTCCCTCCAGCAATTGCCGACGGATTTTGGGTGTAGAGTAAAAAGCTAACGTCATTTCAAGGTCAACGATGTCTCCAACGTATGTCTCGATAATATGTTATCATGATTGTTCTTGCCTAATGAGTCTCAAACAGATCAAGTCCACCGCTCACTTCGCCAACGACCTCGGTCTCGACTCTCTTGACACCGTCGAGGTCGTCATGGCCATCGAGGAGGAGTTCAGCATTGAGATCCCCGACAAGGACGCCGACTCCATCCACTCCGGTACATTCACCTGACTCACTTCATACATCCAGACACGATACTGACTTATCATTCACAGTCAACCAGGCTGTCGAGTACATCCTGAGCCAGCCCGACGCCAACTAAACGGTTTAAATCTCCCATATACCACCACCGCCACCACCCTACCTGCGCTCCCCTTCTTCTGTTTTCTTTCCCCCCCATTCTTGTACAATTATCTAAAAAAAACCTCTCCATCCCACCGCAAATGACGCCGAACACCGGAGGGGAAGAAAAGACAGAACAGAAGAGGAATTGAGGGTCGAGGGTGGTGGGGGAAAGGAGATAAAGAGAACAAAAATCCGCCAATATAACGCAATCCAAATTCTTCTTTTAATCTCGGCGCACACCATGAGAAAGGGCCTATTTATATTTACAGACGGAGAGGGCAGAAGATGCCACGATGGGGAGGGAGTTGAAGGGGGTTACGAAATAAAAAGAACCTTTGGCGACAAGTGTGGTCGGCATAACATGCATACTTTGTCCCATCCGTGCCTTTTTCTTGCTGTTCACGAGTCTGTGACGATTGGCTCTTGATCCTTTTCTGTTCGAAGCATGGAATGGCGAGATTTCAAGGAGATGTGGATGCATTCGACTGACGCTGTTGATGATGTATGAGCAGACTGTTGAATCTCTACTACTGTGACTTTTATCTTGTACTATTGTATAGAAACCTCATTTTTCTCTCCATCTTCCTCAGTCCTCGTTGAGTAAAGATCATATCGTCAAGACATCGACGTCATCTTACACGTTCTGTCCTTCATGTCAAACAAGAACGATATTCTAAGGCACTGACATCACATAAAAGACTGCTTCTCAAATCTAATGCCAACCAAAAGGCGAACAAGCTATGTTCATTATGCATTCCCCCTTAATCATAAAACTATGTTTTCATGACTTTCCTTTCCATTTCCCAGCTGTATCTAACGAAAGTCTCAAAACCTCTCCTCCCCATTTGCAATTGTTTTTGTAGATCCGATTCCTTTCCTTAAACACCATGCCCAGCGAGTTCCCTCAGATGAGAGAAAAGATCAACCTCTTCATTCAAGAGAAAGAAAACTGCGAGCTCAAAATGAGATCACATCGTAGTTGTCATCCTAAAAAATTGAAAAGCTTCAGATTCACCTTTTTCTCATCCCAAAAAACTCACGTATGAGCAATATTGACAAAAAACAAGAGCCAAACTAAAAACCTATCCGCCTCCCAAAATGTGATAGCGATTATCAGAAAAAAAAAAACAGATAGAGATAAATGTCAAAAAAAAAACTCCTGGCCGTGTATCCTATATCCTTTTTTGATCTGGCCATAAGATTGCCATGCATACTTTCATTTTTTCTCTTCCCTGTGTCGTCCGATAGGCCAAATCTGTATGTAAGTGACCTGGTCGGCGATATGCAGTGGCGATATGCAGTTATGTGTCGTAGCGAACGTGTGGTGTTGTATTCCACCCTGGTGTCGTGTCATGGCTCATCAACTCATCACCTCACCCAATTTTTGTCTATCAGATCAGCTGCCCAACTCCGACGCTTGGCTTATAAAACTGGAAACAGTGATTCAAAGAACACGCTGCCCTCCCGCCTTACAGCCCGAGTCGTTTATCGACCGCTGACAGGAACACCCTTGGTACCATTGGTGGAGGACTTGCCGGCGACAGCAGCATAGCTGCCCCAGACGTTCATGGCGGCGAGACCAGCTGCTGTTCTCTTAGGTGACTTGACTGAAGGCTCGCCGTCTTCCTCCATGCCCTCCATATGGAACATCTCGTCATCCTCGTTGATGGGGGTGGTGAATCGGCCGTTCATGGATGAGCTGATGCTACCAGTGGACACATGACGCTCAATGCGCTCACGTTCCTTGCCGATCGGGCTAATGGGACTAATGGCGCTAGCGGTGGTACCAGCCCGGGCGGTTGAGGGGTGAAGAAGAGGGCTGGAGTTGCTTGTTGTATCATCGAGACGGCTTCGCTGAAGCTGCTGAGAAAGCATGGACATGCCGTCGCTACCGGATCGCAAAGAGGATGGACGGTTGAAACCGTTTGTGCCTCCCATTTCTTGCGCCAGAACAGAGTTTCGGAGTGGGCTACCAACGTGACCAAAAGCAGAGGCACCTCGGAGCGATCGAGCGGTTTCTTCCTCTTCCTTCTGTCGCTGAAACATAGGACCCCATCGGCTGGGGCTAGTTCCGATGGGACTGCCGTACTTACTCAGGCCATCACCGTCACCATCAGCGCGCATGGAACCACGTCGGGCCTTTTCGACGGGCGTGAGAAGGTCCTGTAGGTTTTCGGGAACATAGTTCTCGGGAAGGTTATCGTCGTCATCGCCAAAGGCAAAACCAGGCTCCCAGTCTCGGTCAACAGACGTCTTAGGCATGCTTGAACTGAGCATACGGGGCTTGGTGTAGCGGGACGAGTGCATAGCTCGCCTGCCGAAATATTCTTCCCCGCTGGCTTGATGAGAGTTAGGTGGGCTTCTATCCAGAGGGGCCAGGAGGTGCTCCGACGAACCGAAAGCTGAGGTATGTAGCAGTTTGAGAGTCTCAGAAGTGCGCGAATCCTTGGCATTGCTGAGCGAAGGAGTAGGCGATTCGATGCCGAATTGGTTAGGCACAGACGAGGGCCAAGGACCAGCGGGAAAGCGGGCGGCATTTGAGATGCCATTGGAATCGAAGGAGGCGGGAAGAGGAGCGTCTAGTACGGAGAGACCTTTGTTGTTAACAGGAGAGAGTCCCATGCCAAAGCGCAAAGACTCTTCGTCTCGGGGAGAACCATAGTTGGACCCGGTATAGGACATGTCGATGGTGGGAAGGCCATTCTCGAGGCTAGGCTGGCGACCCAGCGAGTGCTGATCTTGCTCGTCGTAGGGGTACGCGGAAGTGTATGAAGGAACGTCAGCGCGGTAGAGCGAGGTGGTGAGGGCGCTGGTGGAGGATTGATTGTTGGTTGCGGAGGTGGGGTTGGAGCGACCGGCGAGAGCGGAAGTGTTGCCTATCGTGACGCCATTCTTTCCGTAGTTGATTCGTCGGCCGTCGGGTAGAATATGGATGTTTGCACATTTGGGACCGAATTTGCAGTTTCCCTACATTTTTAGGTACAATTGTCAGCGTTATTGACGGATTAAAGCCGTTGCGACGTGCAGAGCCAGAAGAGGAGGGGCTGGGCTGGACTGGGCTGCATGCGGGCGATCGAATCATGATATGGCGCACTCACCTTTGCAAAGTACTTGCAAACGTTCTCAGCAGCATTGCTCAAGTCGTGACTGAAAGGACAGGCATTGCCAGCCTGACAAGCGCCTTGACGAAAGAACTTGCATGGAACGTGAGAGGTGTCTGTTCAGAGACAAGTCGTGTCAGTAGAAGATTCTCAATTTGGCAGGGCAAGACAGGGCATAGCGGGGAAAGGATGATCAGGTCGTGTGCAACATGCAACCAAGCAAGCATAACATCACATCACATAACGTACTCGGAGGGCTTCGGGGACCGTCGAAGCGGGGAGCAGCAGCACCACCAGCGGCAGCAGAAGACAGAGGAGGGTTTGCCTGTGAGCCGCCGTTGGCAACGTTGAGGCTACCGCTCCTTGCGTGGCGGTATTCAGGCATAGTTGCGGGACGTTTTTGAGCGAAGCGAAGCAATTCGCAAGGCGTAGTCGGGGAGCGGACCGAAATGGTGGAGGAGGTGAGTAGTTTAGTGGAGGAAAGGGAAACAAAAAGTAAAGGTTAAGTCTGGTCTGGTCAGGTCAGGTCAGGTAGAATTCCCAAACCAAGCCAAGACGAGTTGGAAGCTGAGACAAGAAAGAGTAGAGGTAGGTACAGTTGCGTCGGGTGAAGCCCAGCGGCGGAGTGGGCGGCAAAGGAGGGCCCGTAGTGGGTGGAAGCGGGCGAGAGCGGCCGAAGTGGGCGGTGTTGCAGTAAGTACTGTACCTCTTTTAGTGCAGTACCTTACAGTACAGTGGAGTACAGCACTCAATCAGTACAGAATGGAACTGTAAGCCAGGCGTTGGACTTTTTAGTCTGTCCAGTCCAGATGCGACGGAACGATCAGATAAATGGCGTGAGGGGCGTTTTGTTTTGCCTTGTAGTTCTGCTTGACTTTGCGATAGGAACCTTTTCTTCCACCTAAACAGGTAGGTATGTCGATAGGGCCTAGGCTGTTCTGTTCTTGTTCTTAGGTTCGAGCAACGAATGACGGATATGGAGGGGTGCCCGGGAGTGACCTTGTTCAACCGCAGATATTATATGCGCAACCTTGTACCGCTCGGGGTATGTCGCCGTGCCTGATGGTGCAACCGACGGCGGCGACGATAATGCTTCCAAATTCCACTACTGGTCAGGGGGGCGGCGCGAGCGACTCTTCCAGATTACGCGGTCCTAGAAATGGTGGCGCAAGAATAAGATAAACCAGAAAGTAGATTGAACTGGTTCCAAAGTATGAAAAAGAGGTTGAGTTTCTCCAGTTGAGGAGAGCGAAAGTTGGTTTGCCTTTCAATGCTCAGTGGAGAGAGCACCTGACTGATTGATTGACACACAATCAATGGAGAAACCTGGTTTGATCAAAAGGAGGATGGGAGACAGAGACAAGAGAGAGCTCTCTCATTCAGGTTACCCCGTATTTCCCTATTTGGTAACGTACTTGGCGGGTAGATGCTTGCATCGAATGGCGATCAGCTGAATGAATTCCCCAAAAGGCGTTGTATGCTGTGTGTAAGCCAAGACTCAAGTGCACTGTACTGTGCAGTACTCTCTTCCACTCTTCTATATTCGGAAGTGTTCCAGATGGCAGTGCTGATATGAGAAAGTAGTCGAGGCGATGATTTATTGCCGGATGACAATCAAGGTGGCGGATATCTCGGGTTGCTGTTTTTGGTGTAAGTCGAGTGTGTAAGAGTAAGTGCTATATTGGTGATCCTGGTGATATCTCAGGTGACCGATATCAGTTGCTGATAAAGACGACACAGTATAACACGTCGAAAGCGGGAAATGATGTAAAAGGTAGGCGACTAGAGGGACACAGGAGCCATCATATACAATACAAATAAATGTGATTCTGTGGTGGGCAAGGCGTGCCTTTTAACGTAGTCCTCCCCTAACCCATGCTTATGTCTTGTGGCCTGGGGGCAACACATCGACGGTGGTCCTAGTCTTAGGCAGAAGATTCATCCCCAAAATTCCGCCAACGTGACTATCTGTCCGTCCCGACCAAACATAAATCTCTTTTGTGTGTCTGTCTATCTGTCTGTTGGTCCACACAGTTGTCTGGGCTGGGCTGGCTGGGTGTATGTAAGATCCCCGACCTCAAGTGCGCGGACACCATAGAGCGGAAAAGGCTGAGGGTGGGATAATGAACCCGTGAATTCTTTTCTCAACTTTACAGCACGAATCTGAAACATCACAGCCCCTCTTCCTTCTTCTTGTTTCTCCAGTTCACTTAATGGCTGCGGAACGACGCGAACCGGAAGTCTAGGCTGCTTAGCCCTCTTCATCCACATACCTACCTCACAAGCCTCGACCCATGAACCTGGGACATCTCCCATCTCCGATTTGCAAGCTAACGGACTAGACAAAATAAACTTTGAGGTTATTTAATATTTCCTTGTTGTGGCTTTGCCATCTTTCCTCATCTGTTACGAGGCCTCTTCCTAAAAGAAACGTCTGGATGGCAGGCGATTGAGGAATCAGGCCATCCCGGGATCACACATGCAATCAAAGGTTGTTGAATAACTTGTTATAATGCATAAATACGCGCCTTTGGGGGTTGCATCGGTGCATGTAGGGACATCATATTAGTATCATAGATCTATCTCATCTCTGCCGCTCTGCATCTTGTGGATAGTCGAGTATCCTAGCCATATAAACGAACCCTGTCTAGTTACATTTGATAGTATGCTACGAATTCCAATAAAGCGTCACGGAGCGGTCCCGAGTTAAGAAGAAGAAAAGGGCTCTAATCTAAAGGTCAGCGATGGAAGCTCATGTCTGGAATCGCATACCATCGCCACTGCTATGTATCAACGATACTCCTCCTTCACACCCTCTCGATACATACCGATTTCACAGTATAGATAGGAACAAAAAGGTTCGTTCTTGGCGGATACAAACATGCTGAATACAGAGATGCCGCTCGTATATCATCAAGGGTCCTCGAAGATCGTAAGTCGCCACCCGCCCGCCCGATTTATTGCCCACCACCCATCCATCCATCAACAGGACCCCTACAGATGCCCAAGAGCCGGATGTCCAGGGTTCCGATCTTGCATTGCCTCTTTTTGTTGGAGAGTAGTATTTCGCGAGAATGACGAGAGACCCGAGACCTTTGCTGGGTATTTTTGTTTTCTTATCGAGCAGGTGCCTTTGCCAAACAGGATATCTATGCATCATGCATTTTTGCTGTTGTTGTTGCAAAATGTTTTACTTGTAGATACTACTGTATGTACCTGTGGATGTATACATGCTGCAGGCCTGCTGAGAAAGAAGGATATCCCTGTCTGTCTGACATACATGCATTTCACCCTCCCCCAAGCCCCCAAGCCACCAACCGTTCACCGTCACCTTTACAATCAAGGCAATCGACGGCTATCCCCAACTCGGCCGACTAGACCCTCGTCCCTCGTGTCCATGTGCGCCCAGGATGGGCCATCCGTCAATCCCTTGGCGTCATTGCTCAGGATTAGTCGAGTCTGGATTCGGACAGCGACGCGTTTCGCGCTTGCGCAGCTTGCCGTTGCTTGACATGCAGCTACAAGATATACAAACCTCATATCTGAATGTCTTTTCGACAGTTGAAAATGCACTCATCTCCCATCTTGGTCGACCGAGTAATGATAAATGACTAGATGCAGCGCTGTTGTGCAACGGTTTCAACGTCAAGCCTCGCACAGATAGACGTACAACGCCCAGATTCGTATCATTTAGGAAAGGGAAATATCTCCGCGTTGAGACCGTCGGTCATCTACTGTAACTGTTACTTGTGGAATATTAAAAAATTACTGGATCTTGTCTCTCTTTCTCTTCCTGGCCGTTTGGTGTTACCCAAAGTTCCACAGTTTCTATAGGAAGTCACTGAAGACATCATAACCCAGGAGCCCCTGTCTGTTGAAGTAGTACAATGCAAGGCAGACAAGATAAGTTTGGGGATGAAAATGTGATGTGACCAAAAAGAGAAAACAAGATGACGTTTTCTTTTCTCATGAGGTAGGACAGTACAAAAAACAGAACATGAGGTTGAGATAGTCAACGATTAGAAAGTAGAGTTACACCAACTCCAACTACAGCCCAGACCAACCCAGACCAGCCCAATTCATCTCAGCTGCATGTATGTATTTCCTGCAGAGTGCAGTGCAGTGCATTTACAGGACAGACCTACACATCGGGAACAAAGTGCGTCAAATGGATCGAGCCCTCCCCGTTCTAGCGGAAACTCAATCATGGACAGATGGCTAACGCGCTAGTGCTAAGGATCCCTTTCAGTGCATAAGGTCCCCTGACAAACGCCAATTTCTACGGAGCTTTACAGGGGAGAATGGAGGGGTTTAGGGCGGGGGTCCAAGCGTTCCACGGGTGATGGGTAGGTGGGTCTTGATCCAGAAATAGCCGTCAACATACCTGCAGGCAACTCCAAAACTCCATTACCAAATTCATCCGTATCAAACAAACGACGACAAAAACAAATATTCACGATGCATTGCATACGATTCAAGAAAGTCAAAATGTCTCAGGGGGAGTCAGAGTATAGTATAGTGTGGGTATGATTCATTTATCATCAGCGTTCCGGATAAAGCCGGAGCTAAAAGTGTCAGTCAGTCAGTCAGTGCTGTCTATTGTCTTGTTTATCATCACCACTTTTACCACATGACCTCCTCCTCCTCAACTCCTCTCCTCTCACTAGGTCCCGACTCGTCCTATCAATCTTATCCAACCACTCTATTCTGTTCCTACCCACCCCTCTTTCTTTACCGCGGACAGATATACACGCACCGTTCTAGTGTATCCATCATTCTTGTCTTCCCATCCGGCTCGTTTCGTTCCATCCCGAGCCTTGTTCCATCTCCACTCCGCTCAAGTCATCCTACGATATCGTCTCCGCTCGGTCTAACTTGACTATGGTATTTGCAATATCTACTGCATGATCTTATATCGTTAGGCTGCGAATGCACATTGCGGGTAGCTTCCGCCGACCAGGGTCATTTGGAACGGGGCTTTCATCTCTGCCCGACATACATACTCAGCAGTGGCAGCCGCATCATGTCCAAACCAATTGCGAGGCATCCTTTATCCCATCTCGTCACGAATCCCTGTTACTTCAGCTGTCGTTGTGCACTTCCCAGACTAAATGATTCGCTGTTAGGCGTTGATGTTTGCAGGTGTTCGCAGCTTTATTGCGCATCCTGGCATGTTTAAGATTCGGCCTTGCAGACTGGGCCAGTCATCTTGACCTTTTCTCCGTCTTGGGACCAATTCACGGAAACACCCAAGAAATTGATTATTGATCACATCATAAAGTAATAGGGGAACCTCATACTGCGCCACAGCCGGGCGAGATACCTTTTGGTCAAGCCCTCCTCAGCCTTGGTTGTCTCAGGCGGGTGATCATCGACACCACCACCCACAACTGATACCCTCCTCATCACGACGCTTTTCTTCATTCGTCACCACCCGCACCCTTTTTTCATCTTCTCTACTTCTGTCATCTTTATACCACCCACAGTGGATTATCGTCTCGTGGTTGTCAACTGCCGAGAAACACAGACGTTTTAGGACCGATATTCCGAGTTCGACGTTGCTGTTTATACAATCTTACAGAGTTATGCAAGTGCTACAAATTCTATAGCCGTCGTCCAATATACGGTATGTGATATCTGAAGCCTTGGAGAAATGTATTGGTTGCCTGCCTGTCAAACTGTATTGGTTGCGAGTGGCTTGGCCTGTCGTCCCCAGATTCCGTAGCCTTTCGTATAAGTGGCGGCCTTATTGACCGTTCTACTTTCTTCAGTGGCCCCATCTAGCTGGGTTTACTTTGCACTTTACACCTCCTCTTCTTCCAGTTTCAGTACACGCAAGCCCGAGTTGGGTTTACTTCCCACCATGCGACGAAACGTCAAATACCTGAACATATCTCTTCTATCTTCTCCTTCATGATCCGGACTAAGCGCTCGGCAAAGTCTTGCACTAACACAACACCCACTTTGTTGTACACCACCACCTTTGTCCCCGTGCGCTGCTCCTCTCGATCGACCTAGAAACCAATTAATTCCAAGGTAAGGATGGTCACCCACACACTCCTCTCCTAATGAGATCGACTTGACATGGGGCTGTCCTTTATTGTACTGTTACTGTCGTAGTAGTAGCATCTTGAAGAAGCCTCATGATCCTGGCCCCACATCATCCGACTCCAAACCCCAGCCCAGCGTCATCACTTCCCATCCAATCTTTTGGTTGTCTTTGCCCCCTTGGACGCGTCTACGGCAGTATCGCCAAGACTTGAGAGTGTATCAAAATCCTGTTCGCTTGAGATATCAGAGTCACTGTACTGTACATCGTCCGGTGAAAACACTCCGGCGTCATAACTTCAACCCCCGCCTGCGTCAAGGGTCTAGCCCCCATGTTCCTTGCTGCAGAGACCCTGAGGACGATCTTTCTCATATGGTTCAACTGCTGTTACCACCAGTATTTCCCTGTTTGGAACAATATGGGTTTATCCATGTTTTTATTTCCAAGTGCCCGAAGGAACCGAGATCATCACGACCATGCTATCTCAACCATCCGATGTTACTCGTGAACATCATGGTAGGTTTCAAGGATACGATATGACACCATTCTTATGGGATCACGACAAACACTCGGTTACTAGAAGGAAGGCCTCCAAGTCTATGATAACACCAGTCATGCGCTCTGGCTGACTAGCATAGCGCCCAGAGCCTCGCTTATGGGCGACCTCACCTACAAACAGGTCCACGTCCCTCGCTACGCTTCCGCCGTGGGCGAAATAGCAACAGATGACCTGGGTGCATGTCTCGGTCTGAATTCCAGGTTTCGTAGATAAGGGGCCAGGCTATACTGTAGCCTCGAGGGGCAGCGGCCCCTTCGTATCAAGCACCAGCGAATGGGACGGGCCGTTGAGTCAACGAGAGAAGTTACCTTTGCGGGACGCGTGACGAGCCGCATCTCGCTCTGTCTCTTGAATCTTCTCTCTTCCTCCACTGCGGAGGAGACGGTGGCATTTGTGGCGAAGGTTGGGGAAGTTGTTGTAGGATGTGGTATCAAAGGTGGTCGAGCTTGTGGCTGGTAAGTTGGAGAAGGGGGGTGTGCAACTGTCACCCAGTGACATGCGAAATTGTAAAACAAGCATACCGTAAAGAGGCAGAGGCAAAGTGTATGACAAGGTGACGGGAATGTGGTGTCTTCTTTCTTCTAGCTCATGTGTTGAAGAACAATGGGCGGTCTACCTTGCACTTTCTTTCTTCTTGCAGAAGGTAAGACAAAAAGAAACATCACATATGTCGTATCAAGAAAGAATCTCTCAAGTTACACTCGGCTATGGAGCTGTTTGTTTCGTGTAGTAGCTCAGGGAAGGCTGTGCCAAGATATGAAGAGGACTTTTTGATACGGTAGGTAGGGTCACGAGTGGTGTTGATGAAGAAGGGGACTTGTTTTCGAAGCGTAGATCGCGATTAGATGTCACCAGTGCATCTCGGGTTCGGAAATGGCGGGACTAGAAAGGTGAGAGTAAGGTGAAGTGAAGATTGGGTGGCTCATTGGTGGATGTAGTACATGAAGTGTCGTCTCCTGTCGCAGTTCGTCTGGTGAATTGACAATCTCATGATGGAATTGTGTTATCCACTTTTGCAGAAACATCGTATTTGGACCGCATAGCAGGAGGTGTAAACCAAGTTACTTCCGGTTCTCTAGAGGTGTCAACTAAACTTTTGTCCAGAATAGGTACTTGGCTTTCTGAGATATCGCGCTGATCATCTGTAGTTTGTGCCTCGCAGCAGCGTCTGCCGGATGGAGTATGATAACAGGCTCATGACAGACAACCAACACCGTACGCACAAGACATATCCGACGTCTGCTGCAAAATATAGTCAGGAGCCCCTTTTGCTTCAACGGCATACATTATAACGAATGAGAGAACGCCAAGTATTGGTCATCGTATTGTGATGCTGCTTACGAGACTTTGGTGGGCGGGGTATGGGATCAGGGTGAAGTTTTGAAGGACTCTAGATCTAGGCAGGGTACCTGAAGAGCTCGAAGTCATAAAAGGATAGAGTTTATCTGCTGGCTGTTGGCGCTGGTGAGTGACTTGCAAGATGAGATGTTTCCGTTCGTCGTCGGAGGTGTTCAAGGGCGTGAGTTGAGCTGTCGCTAAAACCTCCCGCAACTTCGCAGAGCTGGCTGTCACCTGAATCATTCTGCATGGATCTGAGCAGTAAGGTTTTGACCAGAATGATATTCCTGTTTCCCAGATGAATACATCTGTTCATCCTTTTGGATCGTGATGCCATGGCTATGAGTTGAGAAGGTTAACTGGCTGAACCAGTTATCTTGAGACATCTTGCCAGGACAGTGAGGTAAATCTATAGGATCATACTACTCGATGCTTCTATCATGGTTATTATACAACAACTATATAATTTTCTAGGTAAATGGAAAGCACTTCATATGTCCAGTCTCTCTTCCCAAGCTTCACTTGCTCTTATCTTATCGATAACGAGTCCTTATCTGTAGAAGACTCGCTTCCCAAATAGGAAATCTTCAAAATGAGTCATTCTGGCTCATCATGAATACAGACAAGTGACCCCGCTTGGCCCCACTTCCCGTCTCTCTAGCATGGGGTTGTCACAGTGTCTTTTCATTTCTTGATGCACTGGCTAGACTGGCTTGTCATTATGGTTCATTGTTGCTCATCGTGAGTGATAGTAGTGAGGGCAGTTGATCAAAAATCTTATCAGAGTGTATATATAATATGGACATATTAGCTTCCATATAAGTTGAACCAGGAAGTCTGGGATGAGACACTGCGCTGACAATGCCAAAGAGTGTGCACAGAAGATGGTACAGAGAAGTTCGAGAGCCTCAAATTGTAGTGGTTGTTGTGATAGAGGCATTCTGTTCTGAAGATGGCATAAATCCAACTACATCTACTTAGACTTTCATGATGGGAGATGAGATGGGTCATCCAACATCCCGCAAAGAACACAGCTCACAAGACATATCACAGGAGACTCAATAAGTGTAATTAAAAAAAGAATATTATTGTCATTTATAAAACAAAGGAAAACAGGTCGCTAACTCGAGAACCATATCTAGAAGCCCTTTCAATGCCCCGAATCGCCATAGTATACTAGCTAACACGATGTCGAACTCTGTTGTTTCTCATTTCTTTCCGAGCATCTCCCTGAGAGCATCCACCTCGGCCTCCCTCCTTGCAAGTTGAAGTCTCATATCATCGCGTTCATTCGTCATGGCAGCCAAGGCTTCCTCAAGCTCCGAGATGCGGTCCAGGCGCTTCTGACGGTACTTGCGCGCAGCGAGGGTGTTGCGCTGGCGCTTGAGGGTAACGGCTGAGTCCTCATCTTCGTCGGAAGTGGATTTGCGTTTGCGAGATGAAGATGATGAAGAGGGGGAAGGGTGAAGAGAGAAGGTGGATGTTCCTGGGATGGATGTTGATGATGGAGATTTATTGGTGGTGGTGGTTGTAGTGGTGGGATTAGGAGTGCTGGATGTTGAGGTTGATGATTGCTCGATGGGTGTAGAATTGACAGTAAGAAGAGGCTGCTCCTGAGCGAGGAAGCTATCTCCTACATCGAGCGAAGGCTGCGTATCCAAAACATTCAAGTCAGGAATCATGATGTTATCGAGCAACCCATCACTGATATTCTGAACATCGTCGTTGTTGTTTCCAAAATCCCACGTTGCATCTCCAAGATCCTGTGCATCAAACCCGTAATCAAGCGGGAGAAGATCCAAAAAGGGAGAAACGTCGCCAAAGAGAAGCCCAGAGTCGATACCGAGATCGCTAGTAGGCAACGGCGCCGGGGCAGTGAGCAAACTACCAAGACATGGCCGAGTCGCGGCTGCAGGCGGCGGATGATGCACACGCTGCTGCCATTGATTCAAGTTAGGGGGCGGCGGCCTCCCCTACGTTTGCAGAGAGGCCGTTAGGCTAAAGGGGTAAAGTGACGCGAAAGAAAACGGACAGAGACAAAGTCCGTTTTTTGGTGGTTGATGGAGAGGAAAAGAGAGGGTGAGGGTGAGAGGGTTGGTGGTGTTTTATATTCGAGGATGAGACTGTACAGTGTGTTGAATACGGCGCTAAAAAGTAGCCGCGTTGCGCTGTATTACAGAGGCAGGCACTAAGGTACTGTGAAATCTAACCAACAGCCCGTGGGTCCGAGGGCCCGAATTGGCAACTGCATATGCATTCTGGTTTCGGATTCAAGATACGATAGGACAATTGATCTGAACTGTATCGATCATTGGGCTGTGTATCAAAGTCTGACTCAAAGACTATCTTACTGCAGCTGTGCTGACACTGAAGTGCGGGCGGTCTGAATTCGCAATTGCAGGCATCTTATGCCGCAGTACGCATTGAGATACTGTTGGTGATTCGAGTCTTACTTTCAGTTGATCAATTGGCCTTGCAACGGATCAATTGATCAATCAAGTATAGAGATATGAGTCGATGTGGAACTGAGCGTGGGGTGCAATAGAGGCTCAACTGATCTCCAACCAATGCACAGCAACGCCTTATAGGTGGATGAAGTCGTCGGGGTTTTGAACGGGTCCGTTGCCCCGATGCAATGTCTGAGAAACAACATATCGTATACCTATTAGAAAGTCCATTCCTACAAGCTATAGACGCATGTAAGACGCGAGTGGGTACAGATAACTTGATATTCATCGTCTCAAATGTTGCTTGTTCATGTGAGGTGATATTCGTTGATTTGTGCAGGCGGTGGTCATGAGAGGACCAAAATTTCGACTGTTCATTAAAGTTAAGGTCAACGTTGCCGTCGACTTGTAATCAGTGAATAGTTTTGTGGCATAAGTCTCCATAAATCCAACAAATCTGTATATTTTACCAATTTAAAGACTCAATTAGAGAAGGCCTCTCTGTTGTTCTGACTATAGATTGATGTCGGGTAAGTGATTCTCTTCTAAAGCACAATAACTGTGGTTCTATGAACATCTCCTCTTAAACTACAAATCGTGCAATGGTCCATTTATAAAATGCCCGTCTCAATTATACAACCGGCGAACAAACAGGATCCTCGCTCCTTCTATAGTATTGAGGCAATTAATCATGGCTGGGCGCTATCTTGAGTCTTGTCATCCCCGCAACTATACACACAGCCGGCGCCCTTGGGAAACCATTCGTTGACATGCTCGCTTTTGGTTACAATAAACCCCATAAACGGCACCATTAAACATGTCATGTTACCGATTCCTTCGCGTCAAGATTACGCCCTTATTCGGCCGACCTTCCTGTTCTACCAAGTATAGACGTCTCATTCTACAGATGAGGCATTAAACAACCCAAGACGATGATTAATAAATAACCAGTTCAATCGCCATATCAAGCCTGAGCCAGCAACTTACCAATCCAACAACTTACCTACAGCACCATGTCAAACAACTATCATTTCCGCATCGCAACCAAAGACGATGCACCCCGTCTCCAGGCCCTCATCGAAGCAGCCTTCCGCTTTACAGACGCCAGCATAGAATGGATTGGCTCACGAGACCTCGCCAAGACATTCTCAATAGACATGACGGTCATCGTCGACAGGATCGCGTCTCAAGAGAACGTTTTTCTCATCGCGAGCGACACGTCCAACGGTGCTGCGATAGCCTGCGTTAACGTCTTTAGAAAGGAACCGGACTACGGCCGTATAGCACTTCTGGCAGTCGATGCAACGATACAGCGCGGTGGGCTGGGCAGAGTTGTCATGAAGAAGGCGGAGGATTATCTCACAGAAGAATTCGGTGTGAAGAGGATTGGATTGAATGCGCTCGAGACGAGGAAGGGTCTCATTGCGTGGTATGAGAGGCAGGGGTATGTGAAGACGGGGGAGATTACGAAAATCCTCATTGATAGGCTTGGGGGTAAGGAAGAGATTCCTCTTGTTGAGTTGGAGAAGAATGTTTGAGGTGAATGTTGGATGGGCTGTGAGGAATGGGCTACGTGATAGATGTGAAATTGGTGTAGGTGAGTAAGCTGCTCATATGAGTTTAGGACGAGAACTAACAAAAAACAGAGACTTTGCATAGAGCTCAGATTAATTGCATTGCCAGATATGAACAATAGCCGAGCGCATCATTGTGTGGGAATGGGATCTCACAATACTTGCTTTCGCACAAGAATCGCGAGATGTTTCGCTGAAGAGCCTCATGATGAAGAAGAGGGCGGGAGCGCAACGCAATCCTGAAGCTTTACTGTTCAACAGGCCGCGCAAGCACAAAGTATAAAAAAGAAATATCACGGCTCAATTATTCATTCCAAAGAGGTTCTCTTTGAAGATCTTCTTTGAAGATCTTGAGCAACATCGCCGATGATCCACCTCTGAGGCTCAGTAAAATGGCTATCTCCCAACATACTCGATTCATGCACCCGATGGTAATCGCAAAGAGTGCCGTTTCCAACCACGGATTCTTCTTCTAGCATCCGAGCTTTTATTTCTCTTTTCTTCTGTCATTACGTTTCGCCTCGAAGTTTGTCTCAACGTGCCATTAATAGATCCAAGCGTAACTTTACTTTTAACTCAGCCTTCAATTAGCATTAATTACTTTATCTAACAGGTCTTGGCAAAAACCCTTTGATATGTGTCCCATGTAACATTTGGAGTTATCTTCGATGGCTATGTACCTAAACGTTGTGTCATCACATACACACGACCACGTCACGAATAGCTTCAAGACATAAATTGCCAAGAAAAGCTGCGTCTCTTTGTTACGCAGGCCGTTATTCACTGCGGTGCAACGCCCAGAACTTATTGTCAAACGAAACGAATCAATTCAGCCACGTTGATCGAGGCTCAAACACGATAGGGCTCAAACTAGTCAATCGCCAAGATGAGAGTGAGAAGAAAATAGACATAGATTGATGCTTAAAAGGATGGGAAACGCGTGGCTAACGAGGCTTGTGCTGCTTGGCAGCTAAAACAATGGGTTGTCGATAACTTCAGACGAATCACATCACTCGAGTGATGAGATTTCCAAAGAAGGAAAGACCTCACGCGACCAAAAGTCAAGACAAAAGAAACATTAAATTTCCCCGGAGTCGGGGAAGTGTGGAGGGGGGAGGGGAAGAATCGTTGTGTTGCGCGGCCTGAACAAGCCACTGACGATCTTGGATGATCTTTTTCTAGAAGAGACATTCCAGGATTTTTTGCTACGATCTTTTTTCGTTGAAGATTCTCGGAGAACAACTACCGAAGAGAAGATATCATTAAAACCTGGATCAGATTGGTGACGGGATAATTAGGAGCGAAAAGAAGAGCTGGCCGCTAGGCGTGGCAGGGCAGGGTAGTGTTACATACATACGAATTAAATTAAGCTTAGATGTTGAGTGAGAGAGTGACGGCTTCAGCTCGGAAGTATTATAAGCATAAACCAGCCGGAATGTTTCAATGCTTACTTTACTTCACTTAACTTGACATAGTCTATTCTGATAACTCTGCATATACCAAGCCTCAATACAAGCTCGCTAAGAATTGAATAGACAAACATTAGCATTGACATATTCGGATTCCCCGTACGTCACCACAAAAACTAATACCGTAACCCCAGACCTCTCCACCGCATAGAACTTCTCCTCTGTTTAGTGGATAACCACAACGCTTAGGTGGAAAACCTGTCATGACGCTTTTTGCCAAGACCACTTACCGTGTAACAGATGAGTCGTGGCAGACGATCAATTGGTCGAATGTGTTCTTGGCGGATATTACGAGTGTCGTGGCTTGGTTAATGTAGAGGGAAAGTAGACAAGGATGGAGGGAGTTAGTCTGGGATAAGGTGAGGCTTCGGCTGTTGGGTTGGTGATCGTCAAGGATATGCAAGGACAAATGCCAAGAAGAAAAAGGAAAGTTAATATTGGGCGCGAAACATGATCCGGAAGTCTTTGAAGCCGTGTATAAATATGTCTCGGGTTGTCCTGTATTCCGTTCTCATCATCACCATCTCAATCCAGCTTCATCACACAACATCTCAACACCAGTTCATCATATATACAAACAAGCCACGCTAGTACTATTCACTCTACAACACCTTCAAAATGTACACTTCAACCATCGCTCTCGCCATTGCTCCCCTTCTCCTTCTCGCCCGCGCAGATGTCAGTCTCGACCGTGACGACATCCCTCGCGAATGCGACACCATCTGCAACCCCATCGTCGACCTAACCAGGGCCTGCGACACCGACCTCCGAGGAGATCGGGACCGCGATGAGGATCGTCTCGAGGCTCAGTGTGTCTGCACCAACGATTCTTTCAACGTCGCTCGTGTTGCTGCTCTTTGCGCCGATTGCATTCATCAGAATGCTCCTCGCGACAGAGACGACGATGATGATGACGATGATCGTCGTGATGATACTGAGGGTAAGTAACTTTTATTGAATAGTGAGAATTCAGCTAACAATATGTAGACATTGATGATATCCTTTACACTTGTGGCTTCTCTTCTACTACATACGTCGCTTCTGCCGCCTCAGCTGCTGTCTCGGGCGTCAGTGTCGATGCTACCCGTCCTACTGACGCTTCGCAATTGACTACTACCATTGTTGCCGGTGCTACTGGCACTCGAGGTAGTAGCGATCCCTCCAACACCGGCAGCAGCGGCGGTAGCGGAAACAGCAACAACAACGACAACAATGATGATAACAACAACGATGCTTCTGCTACCAACGACGCTTCTAGCCCTGATGAGACCAACGTTGCTGCTGCTATCGCCCCCGCTGGATTTGTTGGTGCTATTGTCGGTGCTGCTATGCTCCTCGCTTAAATGTCCTGATGGGATAATATTGAGACGGACTATTCTTGGTGGATCGAGATGAAGGGTTACTTTGTGTTACATGACGTGCATGGAGGTTTCTGTTTAGAGATATATGCTTAATGAGAAATGACGCTTCCAATAACTCCTTAATAACCCATGCAATACTCCTTTAGAAAGCGAATGTTTGTGTAAATGCAAACTCATCTCATCACACCTCATCGCCAAATCGAATCTCTCTTCTGACAGGCGGCGTCTCATCACCAGTATGCGCTGGCATTTGTGGATCAGCACGAAGACTTCGACCACCAGTAATAACAATCGGACCAGTCGCTCTGCGAAGATCTTTATCGTTACGTCCAAAAAGCCTTCCAATTAATGGAATCTTTCGTCGGCGCGCATTCTCGGAGGCGTTGTTTACACTGTCGCTTACAGCTTGACTTAATGTCCTGGGAACAAAGTAGCCGAGTTTTCCAACTGGGATACTCAATCCGTGAACAATCTGTGATACAGTCAGTATAGAAATGCGATTTCTTGAGGGATGAGACTTACAATACTGCAGACGGTAAGGAACCAGACTATAATGCGAACCTGCTCAGCAAAATCCCTAACATCACTTCTTGGGCGACCATTCTCATCGCTGAGATGCTCGTCAATGAACTCAATAGTGATGAAAAGGTAGAAAATGGCAGATACACCAATTGGTCCAAAGAATCCGACAAAAATAGCCTGCTTAACTTCTTCAATCTGGCGAATCCACTTATGCATGGCGAAGATCCAGGGCAATCTTCTCAAGAGAAGAACGCAGATGCCCAGAGCAATAAGTCGCCCAATGGAGATGACAGAGTTGTTGTTGAAGTCGCTCCAGGGAATGTATGCGCCGTACCACAGGAAGATGGTCACATTAAGGAGCATATCGATAGTCGGCTGCAGCGAATCGTCTTTCGTCTCGAGTCGGAACCAGTCATCCCATGTGAATACATTGCCTGCGATGAAGCATGCAAGCACATCGTCGGTACCAACCATACCGCATGTTCCCAGGACAAAAAGCGCAAGCGCAATGGCAAACACGAGGAAACTCTCGCGATCAACATAATTGTGCTTTTCGGCAAAGTGAAGCAGCTCTTTGCCAATCCACCCCACCACAGCGCCGTATATAACACTCAGAATAATGGTGTAGCCCCATGTCATTCCGAACCAGAGACCCATTGCATCATCAGCTCCACCAGACGTAGCGCCCGCGCCTGTGAACTTGATGAGGTACAAAGCGAGGAACAGGAAAGGATATCCGAGACCGTCATTGGCGCCTGATTCTGCTGTGATGAGATATTGAAGATCCTGGGGGATGTTGTGGTCTGCGAATTTGCCCTTGACGATGACAGCGCTCAGAACAGGATCTGTAGGCGTCACGCACGATCCGATAGCGAGGGCATGAAGAAACGGAGGCTGGCCTGCTAACGCCCAGACGAGAACACTGGTAGCTAACCACATGGACGTCATTCCTGGACCGAGCAAAAGAGCAATCGATTTCCATTCTCGAACGAGGTACTTGCTCGGGAGCTGAACGCCTGCGAGAACAAGCTGAACACCAAGAACCAGTCGTGAAAAGTTGAGGGTTATCGCACTGAGGTCGGCCTCGCAGTCCTCCCTTGAAAGAACATCGCATTCAGCGTAATCGTCGGGTCGAATGAAGTTTGCGCCGTTTGGTCCAAAGGCAACACCTGCCAAGAGCGATATAACTGTTTGTTATTCCCGGTGTTAGAGAATTTCTTTTTGCCAAGAGAGCCAAGAGATTTGCGAATCTGGGGTACATTATTACTTACGCGCTTCAGAGAGGTAGTAGTTTTCCTTGAGGAGGTAGGAAACGAGACCAAAGATAGAGATGAAACCACCCAAAAAGGCGACGACGATGTTGAAGTTCGTCGTCTGGAGAGGAATGTCCCATATGTGAGCCATTTCTTTTTTCCTTTCTCTGTGAGGGATAGAGAGAAAGAGAGAAAGAGAGAAAAGAAAACGGTCACCATGGAAATGGACCCTGGAACAGTGGGAGATGGGCTATGTCATATGCCTGGATTTTTTAGTGGAGTCCATCTTTTTGCAGCCTGTTTATCCATGCGCTTGGGTTTGGTATCTACACCAATTAGAGATTTGGAGATTTCTGCACTACTGTACTGTAATCCATGTGATCGTGGATCTGCAATCACAGTGCCTCTTTTTTATAAGACGTAAGAGGGGGAACTGTAAGCACGTGGGCTTTGCCGTAGTGAGACTTGACGCCCAGAAAGGGCAGCTCTTCGTCAACACTGACTCGAAGTAACTAGCTGTTGTACGACGGATGAGCTCTTTTAGTTGTCGATGGCGGTGAGTGTCGTACAGCATATTTGATAAGATAGATAAACAAATTATCGTGGTTGTAACGAAATACAAGAGCAGGAAACAAGTAGCTGATGTCGCACCTCGTAACTCCAGATGGGATATACTCGAAATCTAGTATAGATCTTCATAGGACTGGTGAGCTTCGGGAGCCGAATTAGTATGCGATGATCTTCGAGATCATGTAACTTTGTAGAGAACGGTTCATTTGAGTATAAGTACTGATGCTTCACCAAGGCATCGTTGTTTTGTTCGGATCATCTAGTATCTCAGCAATACCCTAAATCTTGTACAATGTTGAACTCGTCAATCAAAGAGCCTGGACTGCTCTTCGCCATCTTGTCCGTGGCATCTCTCCTCATATCAATACTTTACCGTGGCTACAGAACCCGTCGCTTCTACAGAGACTTGGTAAACCTGATCTTGTCTGCTCGCAGATCATGCATCTAACACATATTTAACAGCCCGGTTGGCTCTGGGGCCATATCACCATTATGAGAGACGTTGCAGCGCTGATGCCACGAAACTCCATGCCTCAGCTATACTACACCGAGATTGCGCATCGGTACAACATCCAGGGCATCTTCTACCTCGATCTTTGGCCTATCGCCCCAAGTCTGGTCATAATAACTGATCCGAGTCTCATTGACCAAGCTCCCATCCCCAAACCGTTACCTCCGCATCCCATGACGGATGTATTCATGAAACCTATGGTGGGAAAGGGTAACATCTCAGCGAAAGCCGGCTCCGAGTGGAAGAAGCTGCATAATGCGATGAGTCCTGCATTCTCAACTGCGCAGGCTCGTAATTTGATAAGCGTTATGATCAATGAGATTATGCTGCTCAGAAAAAGACTAGACGAGCTCTCTGTAACCGGAGAGGTATTCTCGATGGAGAAGCTTATGGGTAGGACAATATTTGGGATTGTGTCTCATCGTGTTCTCAATGACGAGTCACATGCTCAAAGAAGAGGGAGCCAGGACCTTACGGATATGAGAGAATTGATCGACCTTGCAAGAGAAGAAGGCGACCCTAGTGTCGCATACAACCCGTTTGTACAGATCCCTCGGCGTATAAGAAGGCATCGTGTTTGCGCAAGACTTGAAGCATCTATTCTTGGTGTAATCCATAAGCGACTTGGGGAGTTAATTAGTGAAGGGGTTATTCCATCGAGGCAGGATCCGACTAGCATTCTCGATCTCATGCTTCGTGAGCATGTAGAAGCTGCGATCACAGAGAGGAACGAAGGTTGTGGTAGCCTTGCGAAGCTCTCTAAATCCGACGAGAGGGTACTTCTTAGCACGTGAGTCTCCCGTTTGCTAACAATCCATAGCTAATTCATATGAAGCCTCAGGGTTTTATTATTAGGAGGTCATAACACATCAACGACTACTCTGAGTGTCAGTCAAGATTCCAATAATTCCTGACCTAGTGGTCTAATGCGTCAGCTCAGTTCCTTCTCATGTCGCTTTCAAAAGCGCCGCACATCATTGATAAGCTGCGTCAAGAACACGGCCAACACCTGGGCCGACATCTCCAGACAACGCTCCTTGGCGATCCAGACATACTTCTCAAGCTTCCATACACAGAAGGAGTCATCAAAGAGGCACTAAGGCTCTATGTTATAGGGTCTAGTCTGCGACTAGGTCCACCAGGTGCAACTTTGTGCCATCAAGGCCGCCATCTTCCCATCGACAACAACTTCATCATCATGACTAACGCGCATAGTATACACTACGATCCAAAATTCTACCCGCAGCCCACAACCTTCCAGCCCGAGCGATGGATCGATTCGATGCATCCAGGGCCAGGGTATTTTCGGCCTTTTGGAGGAGATGGACGTTGGTGTACTGGGCAGAACTTGGCTATGTACATGCTTAGGGTCATTATGGTCATGATTGTTGGGGATTATGCGTTTGAGTGTGTTGATTTGAAGCCCAATATTAAGCCAAGGACTCTGCATACGGATATTGATGTGACGTTTGGAGATATTGCATTCCAGCAGCTTGGATTGGAAGGGAGGCCGAGGGATGGGATGATGATGACTGTTAAGAAGAGAGTGTGAGTCTTGTTTCTGGCCATATCATATAGGCTAACAATACTATTGAAACTATTGGGTATAATATCTTATCATTAACTTTTAAGCCGGGCTTGAAGTCGTTCTCATATCCATATTACCTCCCAGAAAGGCGCTTCTCCAGGTGTCTGAAAGGGATGTAAAACAGCGAACTCATAACAAACGCAATCTCAAACCCAATATCTCCAGTCGTCTTGGCAATTGGTCCCGTCCACCAAGCCTGCGCCATGCATGGCACAACCAGCGCATAGCAGATGGTGCCCGCGGCGATGGCTGCAATACCAAGGGGCAGCTCAGAAGCAACATTCCAGATAGCGTGGTCGTAAGAATCGTAGCGACCCTTTCGGAAGACGAGGTGCTCAACTGTAACAATTCCGATGAAGGAAGCGGACCAGTAGCCGATCAGAGCAACAAAGTTCTCGAGGTTGACGAAGAAATCGCGCTGGGCTCGTAGGGCGATTGGGATGACGATGACCGTGACCACCACAGCAAAGGCGTAGCGGGGAATCTTAATAAGACCGGGGATGAGAGTCTGGAAGTTGAGTGTGATGGCGTACATTGTACCACCTGTGTTACCCAACAGTGTAAGAGAGAGTATCACAACCACGAATTTGCCAAAGCCACCTGCACTTGAGAGCATGGCTGCGAGAACACCTCCCACAGCTGTCTCATCGTATGCAGCGGACCATTCAGGAACGTTAGGCAAAGCGCCCGCAATAGCAGCACCAAGCGTCATGAGTAGGATAGTAGGAATAATCAGACCAAGATACGTGTAAGTAAACACACGCCACGAGGAGACCTTGGGGTCGAAGTAGGTGGTGAGATCACTCGCGATAGCAGCCCACGGAATCATATAGCTCGCAACAATCATGCCGAAGCTAAGAACTGCTGCTGCGGTTGCTGGCGCAGCGGGAGGAGCTTGCTTGGCAAGCTGAGAGCCGCCGCATCCTGTCGCGATGGTGATAGCGATAATGGCGGGGATGAAGGCGTATGTCTCGTAGTAATGCAGGACCTTGAATCCACAGAAAGAAATAAAGAGAGAAAGAATTCCAATGATAACAATGCCGACATCGGGACTCAAGTGGCCGCTTGATACGGCGGAGAGACATTGGCCGCCAACGACAAAGATGATAACCATAAAGCCTGTGAGAGTGGCGAGGTTAAGCAACACAGGAATTGAGACGAGGTAACGACTGTAGCATGTTAGTCGTGATCTTGGGATTTAAACCGCTGGTGTTGTGTTCTCTTACCCAAAACTATACCGCGCCTGAATCATCTGCCTCATTCCTGTCTTGGGTCCAAAAGTGGCGAGATAAGCTGGTCCAACCGTAGAAAAGAGGCAAAAGAAGAGGATGATAAGCGCAGAGTCCCTCAAACTCAAACCATACACCAAAGGACCAAGCATTCCAAAAGTGATACTATTCATATTGTTAGAAAACCTCTTCTCGTTCGAATTGGTCGGTTCCATGACTGACTCACCCAAGGATATTGGAATTGATAGAAGCCCAGACGGTGAAAATGTTGTAGAACCTAGTCACAGTGCGCTCTTCAATGGGAATAGGCTGGATACCCTTCTCTTCAACTCTCCCCATACGAAGAGCCTTGTGGAATAGAGCTGCGGCCTTGAGGCTTTCCACGTCGCTATGGTCATGATCGTGGTCGTCTTGGACGTCCGGAGGCATGCTCCGGACCGGAACAGTCTTGTTTGTGTCGGTCATGTTAGTTGACAATGGCAACTCTCGACAAAGCACCGAGGGGGTGAAAGAAGGGAAACAAGAGACAGGACAACAGAGTATTATACCCTGAGAAGAGGAGAGTGAGTGAGTCTTATAGAAAGACTCATAGAATTGTCGAATTGGATTGATGTGATCGGTCACCCCGGTCCCCGGTCCCGGTGGTGCTCGGTTCCGCCAATTTTTTTTTTCTTTGCAGCAGTTCTCCTCACAAACGTTAGCTTGCCTTTCTCGCTTCCGTTGGACCAAACGGGAATGGGTATAAAGTGGCATTCAATTCGCCAATCGCAGTTGGAGCTGATGGTCTTATTTGCTAATCACCTTTTTTTGCGGGATAAATATCGCCCCCGTTGTTATCGTCTTTTGCCTCGCGAATACTAAACCAACTAATGTTGGACAAGAAGGAGAGGGATATGCCTGATATTACCGCTGCTAGCCTTTTTGTACAGACTCTTGTCTTGCATATCACATTGTGTAACTTTTGTGTATTATAGATATCGTCTTCATGGTGTCTTGGACCCTGTCGTATCGAATGTTCGACACATGTTCTGCAGCCTTCTAACACGCCGTCGATCTTCCATCAGAGAACAATCTGTGTGGCGGAAAAGCCTAATGCTGCCATCTCTAATTCCATTCGCCTCTTGCGTCCACCGTTTTTGCGCCGCCAAGAAGGGTCTCGACCTCCACACAAGCACCAGCTCCACATCTTGTACAAGCTCAACCTTATTATCTGTCTCGTGACTCAAAGAAATGCCATTGTCCAGATACGGGACCAAAACAGGCCCTGCACTAGCTCTGACTCTTCTTTCCTCGGAAGAATCCTCCGACAGCACCCATCAACCCTCCAAGACCCTTTTCGTGACTGTCCCCAACTAAACCGCCTCTGATCCACCCCGGTAGTTTGCCCCGGATCCTCTCCGTGCCATACCGTCGATCCACGAGCACTATCGCCGCATAGTCGCCGCGATGCCGGATTGCACGGCCGATACTCTGGTTGACGGCCCGCATGCAAGCGTTTTCGTAAAAGTCCCGTGCCGTCTGTTTCCCCTTGCTCACGGCCTCTTCTTTCGCTACGCCCTGTGCTACGAGATTGTTCTGCATTGTCGTCTCGATGTATTCAATCTTGGCTTTCCAGTCTGGCGACGCTATGTTGGGGTATGGTAGACCAATGACTATGACACAGCGACCCAGACGGTCAGAGAAGTTGATGCCCTCAGACATCTTGCCGCCGACAACGCTCAGAAGAAGAGCGCCTTTTCCATTGCTCTTTTCGCCGAGGATGGCGTCGGAGTATTCTTGTAGAACTTCTTCACTTGATGCACCTCTTGTTTCTTTGAACAGTGCTTTGCGCGCGCCTAGGCGATCCCAGACAGATTGCGCAGTTGTGCCTTGACTTTTTTGCCAAACAGCAACTACCTCATCCAGGTATCCGTAACTTGGGAAGAAGATTACGACACCATCGGGGACTAATGAGCAGAGGTTCAAGATTGTAAGACCCAATTGGTTTATCATTTCTGGATCACCTCGCTTCTGAAAGCTGAACTCGAAGGGTGGTGCACCTGGTCTCGATGAAGCCAACGTCCAGACACATAGGTTCTCTGGCGGAATAACATGCCCGCAGCTCAGAGTGGTTACTTTATCTGAATCGAGCGAAGGGAACAAGTGGTCCTTGTAATCGTCAAAGGGCGACATTGTACCTCCAGCAAGGACAACTGCTCTCGCACTTGATGCAATGGATGAAAATGCGTGCGTTGGCGATAGGAGTAAATAAGAAAGTTGTATATCGGGAGTCGGACCTTTGATCTTCTGGTAGAAGATCCGGCCTTCTGAACTGAGGTTCGTGAGGGCGATGAGAAATGATACCAAAGAGTGAAGGACTGGTGTACTCGATCTGGGTGCTTTTGCACCGGCGTCCTCGCTCTCGACGTGGGATATATAACTCTCGATTTTAAAAGCGAGCTTCGACTCCTGGATGTACTGTATCAGCTCAAACATGTTGATCTGATCAATGCCCTTGGGTCGCGTCAGATCATTAGGATCCACGATACCATGTTCTTGCTGTCAGGATGTTAGCGTTTGTTACACCAAAGAGGAGAGCAGAACAACCTTGAACTTGAGAGCACCATCCATCCATTCACTAAGTCCCTCAATGACTCTTCCCACTCTCCCAACGTTAACTCGATTTACGCCCTTCAACTTCTTACCAAATCTCTTTACGTATACACCAAGCATTCCACGACCTCTCCGTAGATCACTCAGCTTTATCTCAGCTGCATGTACATTGGCAACTGCATCCATAATATTATGCGCTTCGTCAACTATGACAACGCTGCCTTCCAATTTTACGCCGAGGGCGTCTCGGGCGCTTTTCTGTAATAAAAGAGGATATGGAAGAGTGATGATCTCGGCACCAGGAAGGGCAGTTCGTGAGGCATAGTAGGGACAGACGGCAAGCGACTTGCCAAGTTGGTGAAGGTCTTCAATGTCAGGTAACGTGGCTAAAGCCGAGTCTCGAAATTGATGAGTTTGTGAAATAAGATCTTCTTTGGGGACAAAGGGACATTTTTGACCCGACTTGGGCTGCTGAAGCTCCGAGCAGCGGTCGTTGATAGCTTGTACGGACCCTAACCGAGAGACTGAGGGATTGATGCATAACCTTTGACGAGACGATAGTGGAAGTAGTTTGACTGCTTCTATTTTCGTCTCTTCTTGTTTCGCAAACGACGTCGGCAATGAAGGAGGAAATGAAGGGCGGCGTAGCTCGGTGATAAATTGCGAAAGCTGGGAATGTGTTCTTGACGTGTAATAGATCTATTTCTGTTACTATACGGCATTTATGGCTTATCACAAATATTCGCACCTTGACCGGTTCCTCTACGAGGTCATCTTCCTCTTCGGGCTTCCTCGCCCCTCCCAGCCCAATACTAGCGAGAACCTCTCTTGTCTCCTTGCTTAAACCCGATAAGGAATCTTGGGGAGTAGCATCGCGATCATCAGGATCATCAAGCAGCCATTCGGCATCCTCGTCTTCTACTGCGCGTGATCTACCACTAGACATAAAGGAGTCTTCAACGCGACGGCGTTTGCGGGCGCGGTCTTCCTGGGCTTTTTCCCTGAGACGAAGAGTTTCGAGACGCTTTTCTCGCTCTTCCCAGCGTGAAACGAGTTCCTCGCGCTTGCGGCGGAGAAGCTGCTCAACGAGCCAGGATGGTTCATCTTTGTATGATTCTGCAGATTCTTGGATTGAGGCTTCAAATTGGTTGGATTTGTGGTTCCGCAGCCATGTTAATGAGGCGCAGATGAGTGAAAGCGACTTGCCCTGTTCATTATTAGTGACTTGTTTTGTGGTACCGGAAACCTTCGTACAGCTAGTGACATGCAACCGAGGTCAAATCACTGTATGTTATTGGAAATCACTCACTGTACCAGTTGGACTCTCCAAAATGCAAATCTGGCCATTGCCTTTTTCTAAGACATCGTAAACAGTCTTCATGAATTGTTCTTGGACGTCATAAGGCGTATACGGATGATGAAAATCCAGATTTTCCATATCTTTTGTTACAGTATCCATATCAGTTTGTGCCATCTCAATTATAATGATGAGTTTGTTAATGAATCTTAAAGACACCGCGTTCGTGAGCGTGTCTTAATGCATGAACCTACCCTTGACTTCCACCACCAGTGGGTCTTCTCACCGAGCTTCACCACGGTCAGGCCACGAGATCACCTGACTAACCTTTCCCCCCCCAGAAAAGTGATGCATTAAGACCCACTCCTTCCGCACAGCCCATTTTCTTTAGGGTTGCCTTGCCCTTGCCTGGTCGAAAAAAGTGTCAGGCTTTATCGGACATCACCACCCATTTCCAGCTTTCGACTTGTGAACACCGGAAAAGTCGACAATCACCCACAGCCGTCGCCATGCCTACCCGTTTGTCGAAGACCCGCAAGCAGTATGTCCTCATCCCCCTCGCTGTCGACGAGGTTGGTCGTTGAGAGAGACCGCGTCCGTTGTTTCTGAAATCTCTTTGGTGAGAATCAGTTCAATAGACCGCTGGAGCTCACAATAATCGCCCTTGTCGGCGGCTGCTCTTCCCGATCCGAAAATCGACGAAAAGCGATACTATATACAATTGGAACTTGTGATGGACTGACTTGTGTTATCAGCCGCGGCCACGTTTCCGCCGGTAAGGGACGTGTCGGAAAGCACCGCAAGCATCCCGGTGGTCGTGGTCTTGCTGGTGGTCAGCACCACCACCGTACCAACATGGACAAGGTTCGACAGCCCGACGAGAGGAACGGAGGAACGAAAATAGGCTGACTCTGCGATTAGTACCACCCCGGTTACTTCGGAAAGGTTGGTATGCGATACTTCCACAAGCAGCAGAACCACTTCTGGAAGCCCATCATCAACCTCGACAAGGTACATACAACCCCGCGCGACTCACCCGAGCCCGTCGCAAAACTTTTTCTCAGACTCTGACTAACCCCCTCCAGCTCTGGGCTCTCGTTCCCCAGGAGACCCGTGACGCCTACGTCAAGGGTGAGAAGAAGGACACCGTCCCCGTCCTCGACCTCCTCCCTCTCGGTTACTCCAAGGTCCTCGGAAAGGGCCGTCTCCCTGAGATCCCTCTGGTCGTCCGCGCCCGCTGGGTCAGCCGTCTGGCCGAGGAGAAGATCAAGCAGGCCGGTGGTGTCGTTGAGCTCGTCGCTTAAGCGAAGCACCGCAACTGTTCTGTAAATGCTTGAGGAGTCGGTTGGGCTTGTATGGGAAATTCTACAAACGGAAAATAAATCTCTTCAACCCCAGTCTAAACAAAGCTGAGGGCACTGGAGAAGAAAAGGTCTTTCTGCGCTCGGGAAAGATGGGCCAGAGACCTAAGTCGGTCGGCTTCGGGCATTGCATCAGGGACTCTTGCACGGAGTTAACGAAATAAAAATCGATTTTCGCCCATGATTATGACAATGTTAATTTTTTAGAGTTCAAACGTGACCATCAATTCGTGATTGATTTTCTATCGATGTCCATGTTTTATATCGTCACCGGAAATTGGTCAACGGGTATCCCTGTTGTGTTGGCCTATATACATCTACTAAACCAGCCATCAATTAACACCATTCTGAACCCAACGCCTATCCATGCATGCTGTTATTACATTAGTTGTACATTATATCGGTCAATACTCTGCAGCCAATGCTTCCTCATTGTAAGCCCTTTGCTCAGCCTCTAGTTCGCCAAGCTGAAGGAACTCGTGGTCCAGGGCTTCGGCAGCTGTAATTCTCCTACTAGGATCCAACTCCATGCACCATTCAAGGAAGCTAATGGCCATCTTTTCATCTTGTGTCAACGGCTTGTCCTCGCCTCGGCATGTGCTCCACATGATGATCTTCTCCATTGAGAAGCCTCCTTGGCCAACGGTAGGAATGCTGGTCTCGAATACACAGCCGTGGAGCAGACCTGCAGCCTTCATGCGCTTGGAGCCGAAAATGGTTGCTATTTCAATCATGGCTTCGACATCGTCTGCCGAATTGAAAAAGGGGAATCGCTTGGACAGGATTGTAAGGAGGATAACACCTGCAGACCAAATATCGATGGCTGTTGTTTGCTCTGTACACTTGAAGAGGACTTCAGGGGCACGGAAACCTCGCGTACCTGCACGGTTGGCACGACGGGACGAACGGGTGTCGGACTTGGGATAACCTGCTTGTGGAGTGGCAGCGTTCTGAGCCCATACTGAGTTTGCTTGTCGATGTTTGCGAACATCTCGACTCTCATGGCAGAGACATGGCTTGGCATCAGAGCCTTCTCTTTCAGCAAGACCGAAGTCGACAAGGACTCCACGCTGGGTACCCGGATCGTAGAGGAAGTTCGTAGGCTTAATATCTCTGTGAAGGATCTTGTGGTCGTGCACACTCTTAAGGGCAGTAAAAAGTTCTCGCAGATAAATAGAGATTTCGGGGACGGTCAGATCGCGAAAGTATGTTCGAAAGTCTCCGTGTCGGAAGTATGGGAGGATAGCCACAACCTGATCTGTTTCTCGGAAGGCGGTGATAAGAGGGCAGACTGATGGGCATTGACGAAGATCGTGAAGAAGTTCAAGCTCATTCAAAATGCGCGAGGGACTTGAAGTGACGTAAATCTTCTTGATCGCAACATATCGTGCCTTGCGACGAGGACGGCGAACAGGGCTTTCGGCTGAACCTGGGGGTGGTGTCCATTTTGACGAGTCATCTTCATAATCCCAGCTGTTGTCGTAGTGGTCGTACATTATATCCTCTGCTTTGTAGACAGTCGAGAACGTTCCTGTAGTGTTTGTTAGTATCGGTTGAGACCGGTGTAGGAGACCTTTCAGCGCTTGCATACCTTCACCGATACGTTTGATCAGACGATACCGATTTCGAAAGCCTGGGAAGTCGCTCTGCAGCTTCTCCATGTCTGCTTGAACAGTGCGGTCCACAGCCTCTTCCTCAGATTCCTCCTCTTCTGGTTCTTCCTCCTCCTCTTCCTGGGGCTCGTTTTGTGATTGGTGATGGGATGTTTGGTGTTGTTGATGAGGATGCATGTGTTGCATGTGTTGACTTTGATGCTGCTGAAATGAGTGAACGCGCTCATCGTCGTCCATTGGCGCAGCCTCTTCAGTGCGATCCTCTTCCGCCATCACCTCCGTGTCTTCCGTCCTCAGATCCTCATGGATATCGAAACTCTCTTCCACATGTTGTTGCTGAACCGCTGTAGTCATGATATCGTATTCGTTTTGTAATTGGAGGAATTGACTTCAATCGCTTCTGCAGTCAATCAAAAATCGAACAAGCAGAAAAAAAATAGGCAATAGAAGGAGAGTGTGTTATTGGTTGTTTGGAGCAACAACTGTAGATCAGAGTTTAAAGATGGACTCGAATTTTGGAGGGGCTACGACAAGACAAGACAAGATTAAAGACAAGACTCGAATTTGGGCGTGATTACAGGGGTTTGGTAGGTATAACGCGCTGTCTTTAGCGGGCACATGGCGGGGAAGGGTCCTGACTGGTCGCGTTGAACAAAACAAAAACAATCGTTGCCCAGGGTTTGACCATCCCCTCCAAGCAAATACCCTCCACCGACTCCATAGCATTAACTGCGGGCTAACATCGTCAACAACACAATACCGACGGATCCGGTATTCAACGGTGCACTCTTAGTCGCAGAGACGGTCGACATACGCTGAAGAACGACCGATATTGCGATACTTTTATGATACCCCTCTGATTAGGCTTTCGACGTTGCTCACCGTTTCGCTTCATCCCACTATTGTCGCTCGCTCCTTTGCGACGACTCCTTCGAATCGCCCGCCATGGACACCGTGGATTTCGACCTCAACGATGCCCTCAAGCACTACATGTCAGACCCGGCTAGCATTGCTACGCCCGAGGCTGACAGTGCTCTCTTCGACTGCGAGAATGACCCCGAAGCTCTCACTCTACCGGTTGTCAACTCGGTCCTAAATCCCATTGTCGATGCAGTCGCCGATAACCCTGATGCAATCATGCGCGCCTCCCATATGGACTCGCTGCAGTTTCTTCTCAAGTTAGCCCCCATCTCCCTTCACATATCCCCTGATACACCGACCTCGTTGGGACAACATTCTGAGCTAGAAAATCCCAGATACACCGCACACCTCCCTACCCACGCCCTCAGCAAGATCTTCGACCTGATCATGAGCGGCCTGAGTGCAGAGGCCGACTCTGTTCACTCCGATATCGACTCCCCCGACGAGCAGGACTCGGTCCCTCATCACAAGAAGCTCCTCGAGATATACGGTTTCCTCCTGCAATGGACGATCGCTGCTGTCGAGACCAAGGCAGCGGAGAAGTCAACAGCGGCACCTGTTGCCAGAGGTCGTGGAAAGCCCAAGAAGGGCTCTGCCAAGGATAAGGATGCGGCTTGGGACTCGGCTACACAGCTGCAGGCGGCTTTGGAAGTTATGTGCAAGGTCCTCAAGATTAAGCTCTCCAAGATCTTTCTCACCACAAGTGAGCGAGATACCTTTATCGGCCTCCTGACTCGACCGGTATACATGGTTTTGGAGAGTGAGCAACGAGTCAAGACCACAGCTATCAGAATGCACTGCTTCAAGGTCCTCTGCATTGCTGTGAAGCATCACGGACATGCATATGGTATGTACTGCGAGTGTTTGGCGCCGAAATTCGGAAGACTCACAAATGATAGCGGCGCAAATCAACATTATCCAGAACCTGACCTATTTCGAACACTTGTCGGAGCCCATGGCCGAGTTTTTACACATTCTGGCCGAGACATACGACTATCCTCAGCTGGCTGATGAAGTGCTACGAGAGATTAGTAACAAGGAGTTCAACTCCAACGATACCCGAGGACCCAAGTCAGTTTCTTCCTTCATCGCTAAGCTATCCGAGTTGGCTCCTCGGTTAGTGATTAAGCAGATGACGATGCTTGCGAAGCAATTAGACAGCGAGGTAAGTCTATCTAGTCCTGACACAAGTTTGTGGCTAACAGGATTAGTCCTACACTCTTCGATGTGCACTAATTGAGGTTTGTGGAAATATGGTTGCCTACCTTAGCAAGCAGGACGAGCGCAGTGAGAACCACAAGTCACAGCTTAATGCCTTTTTCGATGTTTTGGAAGAGCGATTCCTGGATATCAATCCTTACTGTCGATGCAGAACACTCCAAGTATACATGCGACTTTGCGATCTTGATCAAAAATTCCCTAAACGACGACAAAAGGCAGCCGAGCTTGCATGCAGAAGTCTGGAGGATAAGAGCAGCAATGTTAGGCGTAACGCCATCAAACTGTTAGCTACACTCATCAAGACCCATCCCTTTACAGTCATGCACGGCGCGCAGCTTTCCCGAAAGGAATGGCAAGCTCGTTTAGACAAGGTGGAAGAGGAATTGGATGCTCTCAGGCCTCCCCCCGGTGTCCCCGGCTTTGGCAACGACCAGGCAAACACAACTGTTGATAATGAGCTTCTGGATGAAGCTACACAACTTGCCTCTCCTCAGAAGCCCACACAGATGACTGAAGAAGACAAGGTTGCCGCCATTAAGAAGGCTCAAGAGGAGGCTGCCACCAGTGAGGCCATCGAGAAGCTCACTCTCACCAGGAGGTACTACAACGAGGCACTCAAATTCATCGATGTCATCCATGACGCTACAACCACGATCTGCCAGCTTCTCGGTTCAAGGAACAAGAGTGAAGTCATTGAGGCCATCGACTTTTTCGAAGTCGGCGATGCCTACAACATTGAGCAGAACAAGGTTGGTATCCGACGTATGCTCCGTCTCATCTGGACCAAGGGCAACAGCGACGAAGGCAAGGGTGTGCAAACGCATCTCATCGAATGCTACAAGCGACTTTTCTTCGAGGCTCCTGACTCATTCAGCCCCAACGATGCAGCCAACTACATTGCGCGAAACATGATCAGTCTTACTTTCGGCGCGACCCCTGCCGAGCTCACCTCTCTTGAGCAGCTCTTGGCAACTATGATGAAGGGTGGCATGATTCCGGAGGTCGTCGTCAACAAGCTATGGCAGGTCTATGGTGTTCAGAAGCGGGAGATCTCGCGAACCCAGCGACGAGGTGCTATCATTGTTCTTGGAATGTTGGCAACAGCGAACCCTGAGATTGTGGTTGGCGAGATGGAGACTATGCTTCGAACTGGTCTCGGCGCGCATGGCCGCAGCGACCTCCAGCTGGCCAAGTTCACATGCATTGCCTTGAGACGAATCAACCCTACCGGAAGACAAGCGAAGGACTCACCCATCAAGTTCTCGCGACTACCTAATGACCATGCTGTGTCAGTAAGATTGGCTGCCATTACTGAGGTCCAGTCAGATAGCAAGGAGTGGTACGGTGTAGCTGAACAAGCCATTAGCGCCATCTACGCTATCTCCAAGCATCCAGATACTCTCTGCTCGGATCTCATTCGACGAAAGGCAAAGCAAGTATTTGGACAATCTCGTTCGCCACCTTCTTCGCAGCCCAACTCTCGACCCGGATCTCGTGACGAGACAAAGCCTTCACCAACTGAAGAACCAACTCAGACTCAGTCCCAATTTCAGTCCCAGTCCCAGACTCAAGGTGAGAAGTCCAAGAAGCGCGACAACGCTATCGCTCTGTCACAGCTTCTTTTCATTGTTGGCCACGTCGCCATCAAGCAAATCGTTCATCTTGAGCTGTGCGAGCTCGACTTCAAGCGTAGAAAGCAGGAGAAGGAGAAGCAAGCACCTGCTGCGAACGACAAGGACAAGGAGGATGCAGATGAGCTAGACCTTATCGGAGGTACAACTGAAGACGATTTTACAGAAGCAATGGCACATATTCGCGAGCGAGAACTTTTGTACGGTCCCAACTCGTTGCTGGCTGTCTTTGGTCCTCTCGTATCCGAGATCTGCGCCAACAACACAACATATGCCGACAAGGGACTTCAAGCCGCTGCGACTCTTTGTCTCGCCAAGCTTATGTGCGTGTCTGCCGAATACTGTGAGGCGAACCTGCCACTGCTCATCACCATCATGGAGCGATCACCCAACGCGACCGTCCGAAGCAACGCTGTCATTGCCCTTGGAGACATGGCCGTTTGCTTTAACCACCTCATCGACGAGAACACCGACTTCTTGTACCGTCGACTGGCTGATGACGACGCTTCCGTCAAGCGAACATGTTTGATGACGCTGACTTTCCTAATTCTGGCTGGACAAGTCAAGGTCAAAGGTCAACTCGGTGAGATGGCCAAGTGTCTCGAGGATGAGGATCGCAGAATCGCGGATCTGGCAAGAATGTTCTTCACTGAGCTCAGCACCAAGGATAACGCCGTCTACAACCACTTTGTTGACATGTTCAGTCTACTCAGTGCTGGTGGTAACATGGAAGAGGAGAGTTTCCGTAGAATCGTCAAGTTCTTGCTTGGCTTTGTTGAAAAGGTATGTTATAGATCTGCGATCAGAGGAACAGTCATTAACGCGTTAAATAGGACAAGCACGCCAAACAACTGGCAGAGAAGCTTGCAGCTCGACTTGGCCGATGCGAGACAGAGCGACAGTGGAACGACGTCGCGTATGCATTGGGTATCCTGCAGCACAAGAACGAGGAAATCACCAAGCTGGTGTCGGAAGGCTACAGAGTCGTTCAGTCCTCGGCTTGAGTGTGTTGAATGTTTCGATTTAGTTGTTGGAATCGACTGCAATGATGGTATGAGTGATGCTAAATGGGATATAATGACAAATGCATATAGACGGTCGGTCTGGGTGGGAGGTCATTTATTGTCTTTTTGCGATAGATACCAGTGCTTTGAAGAATTTTGGTATTTTCAATTTTGTTGCCTCCACTTTTATGGCTTGCTGTTTTGTCGTAGATAATTGAAGTAAAAGCAGTAGGTATTCCGGGTGGATTCACGCTGTCGCTTGGTGTTTCACCACATTATGTCACAAATTCTCCGATACACAAGAACACAATGCCGTGGCTTTCCAGTAATAACGTGAAAATATTGTACACCAATTGCGAGTACCGGCAGACAGAGAGTGCGCGTGACTCAATTCTGCACGATACCTCAAACTGCTGATAATCTGGCATCCAGAATCAATCTAGGGTAGCCATGACACGCCACCAACTGAGACCACTTTTGCGTCGCGAGATCGTCTGGGGCCCCACACAAGGTATTCAAGTGATAGCCTCGGCCATGACCCTGCGTGATGAACTGAACAAAGAGGATCAAATTAGAGGCATCAGCGACAAAGACTTCGTTGGACGGAAGACGAGTTGGTCTGAGCTGTGATAACTCATTGATACCCTTCGAATCGAGTTTGTCCGCATGAATGCCACTTCAACGACGAATGCAAGGTATAAGCTACCTAAGCTTTCTGGGCTAAAGAGGCTCTCGATGATTGAATGATGTGACAGAACTGACAGGAGCTGACCTGGGCTTGCAGTGCTCGCTCCAGGTACAAAAAGGGCGGGTCTTCCCACCTTTGTTAGGTTCTATTTTGTTCGCGGCAGTTGTCAAGCCATCATAGGACGAAACTTGTACTATTCTCGATTATCTGATTGGTTCTTCTTTTTATGGTAAGTTATGTTACTCTGCATTGTTTCCTCTTTGTGGACTGTGAAAGCTGATGCTCATTTATAGAAACCACGTTACTTTTATTTTACTATCAGCGACTTGATAGTGGCTTTATCTTTGATCAGTTTTCTTGGCTGACACAATTTGATATACACAATAATACCCCCGCGTCTCGCGTGACGACACACATACTCATTACTTTTGACCCCTCCTGTCGCATCATCTTTAAGTGTCGCATTCTTGGAGGTGTTGCGAAGACAAATAAAGCTAAGCATTGGACTTGAAGAGCACACTTTGTTTGTATTTTCTTTCTTCTTTTCTTTGACAAGTAATTAAGGAAAAGGGATAGCCAAACAAAGACTACTATCAGATCCGTGTAAGCTGCATTCTCGGGGTTATCTTTCCAAACAAAGAAAAAGGAAACATTACGTCGCATCGCATCGCATTACATCTGTTTTCCCCAGAGCTTGGACCAACGATCGCGATCCCGAATCCAGAACACAAACCCACCTGCGCCACCAATCAACAGGACAATTACGTCACGGAATTACGTTCCAGCGCTCCGGTTTCGACGCCAAGTAGCTCCACGTGATCGCTCTACAGTGGTTTGCAAGCAGTAATTTACTACAAGGAAGGAGCTGGCCCGCGCTACAGTGGCCCGGGAAAGAGCTGAGCTGTGCCAACTTAGTGCGTCACCTTTGTCACTCTTGCGCAAGCTTCCATTCCGTGTTCCTTTGATCCGTCAAAGAAAGACATCAGCCATTCGACACCGACAAAGCACAAAAACGTCGATAATCGAGACTCTCTTTATTCGAACGTGAAAATTTCATCCACCATTATTGCTTATCATTGTTTATTGACGACTCCCTTACGCGATTCTCGCATTGCGACTTGCACGTGTGAATTTCCTGCGCGCTGGTACACTTTCGCTTCGCTTTGTCGCGATTCTTTCTGGCGAGGCCATGAAGACGTCGCTACATCGGCATTGTGAACGCGCCTGGCCTCGAACTTTGACAGCTTAAAAGACGAAACCTTTCGGGCCGTCTTCTTCAAAGTTCAGACACGATATTCTGCCTATTTATGCATCGCCTTCTAATCTAGGTACTTACCTACTACCGACATAAACCATGTACGACAAAATTGTCCCTCTAGGCTCGCGCCTACACTACCCCATCACCATCACGAAACTCCTCAAGAAACCTGGCGACTCGATCAAAAAGCAGGAGAGCATCTTTGAATACAAATTCAACTGGAGGCGCAAGGTCAACGAAGATACCTGGACCGATGAAACTACATACACAGAATTTGATAGCCCCGCCGAGGGCAAGCTCAAGCAATGGCGCATTCGCGAGGGTCAGGAGATTGCGGCCGATGTTCCGTGCCTGATGGTCGAAGAAGCTTGTGGTCATGAGGTTCAGGTTCAAGGTCTCTGCAGTCTCTGCGGTGCAGACATGACCGAGATCAATTGGGCGAGCGACAACCTCGATACAGATCGAGCCATGATCAACATGAGTCACGACCAGACCGTCTTGAGAGTTAGCGAGAGTGTCGCCACAAAGGCCGAGCACGAGAACCAGAAACGCCTACTCCGACAACGAAAGTTGAGCCTCGTCGTCGATCTCGATCAGACTATTATCCATGCTTGTATCGAGCCTACCATCGGCGAGTGGCAGCGCGACCCGTCAAATCCCAACCACGAAGCCGTCAAGGATGTTAGGAGTTTCCAGCTCAACGATGATGGTCCTCGCGGCGTTACGAGCGGTTGCACATATTATATCAAGCTTCGACCTGGATTGATGGAATTCCTTGAGGAGGTTTCCAAGATGTACGAGCTGCACGTTTACACAATGGGAACACGCGCCTACGCCCTGAACATTGCCAAGATCGTTGACCCTGACAAGAAGCTCTTTGGCAACAGAGTCATCAGTCGTGATGAGAACGGCAGCATTACCTCGAAGAGCTTGCAACGACTATTTCCTGTCAGCACAGACATGGTCGTTATTATCGACGATCGTGCAGACGTGTGGCCAATGAACCGACCGAACCTAATCAAAGTGGTGCCGTACGACTTTTTCAAGGGTATTGGCGACATCAACTCGAGTTTCCTACCTAAGCGAACAGACACCCTTCCTATCCTGAAGGCAAAGCCTGTGGACAATGGCCCGAAGTTGGCGCCCAAAGCTTCACCAATGGATGAGATTGTGAGAATGAGTGGCGGTGACGAGGCTAGCCTCAAGGTTCAGGCTGAGGAGCAGGAGAAGACGTTAGAGAAGCAGCTGACGGATCGGCCTTTGTTGCACATGCAAGAGGAGCTCGACAAAGAAGACGACCAGCAAGAAACCAACACTAGTGACTCATCACCCACCCACCACCGAAATGTCCTTGTCGATGACGACGAGGAACTTATCGCTCTTCAAGACCACTTAACAGATCTTCATACTGCCTTCTACGAGACCTACGACAGGCGACGAGCGGAGAGGAGAGAGAAGGAAGGAACACATCCGCCCGCGCACAGCAAATCGAAGCGAAGGCCGTCGGTTGATGATGGCGTCGACTTGTCCATGGTTCCAGATGCAGGAGACATCCTTGATGAACTAAAATCTAACGTCTTATCTGGGCTTGTGATTGTGCTATCCGGCTTGGTGCCTCTTGGAGTCAGGGTGGAAGAATCTGAGATTGGACTACAAGCTCAGAGCTACGGCGCCCAGGTCTTGGACACGGTATCAAAGCGAGTGACACATCTTGTTGTCTCATCGTCGCGCCCCAGGACAAAGAAGGTGCAGCAAGCAGCCAAGATTCCTAGCATCAAGATTGTCAACCAGAACTGGCTTACAGACTGTCTAAGTCAATGGAGAAGGCTTGATGAACGACCGTATTATCTGGAGATCCTCGATGCTGATAGGGAGAAAGGAGCAGATGATGTTACGGAAGTCACGTCAGAAACCGAAGAAGCCGAAGATGCACAGACGGGTCAAGAGCTCAAGGACTTCGACTGGGGTGAGGCTGAGGATGAACTTGCCGAGTTTATGGATGATGACGACGATGAGGATGATGAGGATGGAGAGAGTGTTGCGGCAACCGTGACAGAGTCTGATTTGGAGACTGTGGATGGGAACAGTAAGCAAACACTCAAGCGCAAGGCGGATGCAGAGGAGTCAGACGACGACGGCACATCAAGCATAGGTGAGAGTGTCTTGGCCAAGAAGCAACGCCTCGCTCGCAACCGCGGCGCATCTAGCCTACGGTCAATACAGACGCCCAACGGCGATGACACAGAAGACGGCAGTCTCCCCACGCCGGTGCCGACGGGAGACGAAGCGGCGGAAGACAGGGATAAAGGACCTGTCGTAAATGAAGATAATGGTGCAGACTTTGACGAAGACGAGTTGGAGAGAGAGTTGTTAGCAGAATTGATGGCAGATTAGTCCATTGGAAGAAACAAAGAAAGAAATCTCACTGGGGATGGAGTAAGGCGCTACATAGGATGGATTATTATTTATGGTGCCATAGCAAAAATACTGATATATCTTGTAATGCCTAGTTAAAGCTAAGGATTAAATACACCTCCTAGAGAACGACCTAGAGTACCATGGGGTTGAAGAAAGTTGAGGTTCTCACGGGATTTGATCCTAGGATCATAGTCGTAACATAATTCGGGCCTCGTTCGTACCGTGAACCATGATCAATGAAGATATTTATCGAAGCGACACTTGCGGACGTTGATCTCATATCTGTGTACCTCGGAGTTAGACGTAGAAGCACAGTCATGCCGTCGGGCAACAAATCATTGTTTTTAATTACATCCTCGCACTTCATTACAGCTGTGAAAGATTTAATCCGCTCCAAACAAGGGATAGTTTGGGCGGATGGTTCCGTTTGAGGCTTGAATCAATTACGCACCACGGGAGATATCACCGCCGACTCTGAGGGCAAAGCAGGGATACTATACTATCCCGCACTAACTAGTAAACACGTATGTTACACCCATACGCGATAGTTTGCGCTATTCTCCAATCCCGGCTGCTGTCGGTGCATAATCCTCCCGCTTCATCAACTAAAGGCTCACAAAGCAGCCATATCATGACGCCAATGAGTCGCTTTGTAATTTAAAAAAAAAAAAAAAAATCCAAGGCAGCCTAGATTAGCATGGTGAATAGAGCATGTATATAAAGATGGTGCATCTCATTGAATCGAGGGAGTTCATCAGCAACAACTCTATTGTCAATATCAAGGCAACTACACCTTCACCCGCTCTGAGACACTGATTCCATTCATTATCACCAAGATAACACCCTATTTATCACCATGGCTGCGTACGGCGGCTTCGATTCCACTACGGATGTTCCTGATCTCTCAGGAAAAGTCATTCTCGTCACGGGTGGTAAGTCACAAACAGCCATAAACTCATATCGATCATGTCAACTAACAATACCAGGAACGTCTGGTCTTGGTAGATCTGCCATCATTACCCTCGCAGCCCATAACCCTTCCCACATCTACTTCACCGGTCGATCTTCCAGCTCTGCAGAGTCTCTCATCAAAGACATTTCTCCTGTCCCTGCCACGTTCCTTGAATGTGATCTCACTTCCGTCGCAAGTATGCGTACCGTCGCAAAGAAGTTCACACACGACCGTCTAGACATATTTATCGCCAACGCAGGAGTCATGGCAGTTGATGGTCTCACCAAAGATGGACTTGAGATTCAATTCGGTGTTAACCACGTTGGTAACGCAACGCTCTTCCTGGCCCTCCTGCCAATCTTGCTTAAAACTGCCGAAGAACCAAACAGTGATGTGCGCTTCGTCAGTCTTACTTCACTTGGATACCGGGGCCATCCCAAGAACGGCATCCACTTTGACACGCTGCATTCGAAGCAGGAAGATATGGCCTTTGGAACATGGGGGCGCTACGGGCAGAGCAAACTGGCGAATATTGTCTTTGCGAAGGAGGTTCAAAGACGATACCCGAAGATCACAAGCGTGGTTGTTCATCCTGGTGTTATTGCTACGGGGTTGGTGACCGAGTTGAGCTTTTGGAAGAGGATGTTTGTGTACGTGACGAACCCGCGGATGATGACGCCTGAGCAGGGAGGTTTGAACACTGTTTGGGCGGCGACGAGTGGCGATGTAAAGGGAAGTGACAAGAAGGTGGCCTTTTATGAGCCAGTTGGGAAGTGCAACGTGGGTGATGAAATGTGCTTTAGTCAAGAGCTGGGAAAGAAGCTGTGGGAGTGGACGGAGGAGGAGATTAAGAGTGTAAGGATGTAGATGTACTTCACCTTTTCTCTTTTTGTTTCTTTATCTTTATTTCACAGTTAGTTAGTCAATGGGAAGTTGCATAACCCTTTCAATTCCAGACATTGGTGCAGAACCACTTTGTCAAAACATATATACACAGCACATCCTATCCGAATTCCTTTCTTCTTGTAGCTTACTTTGTAGTAGGAGAAGGGGCGACAGCAAAAGTTGGCCTCACGAATCTGCTGTCGTTAGTATATGACCCGACCAATGGATAGAAGGTCAACGTACCGGTCGCTGTTGTAAACCTTGGCATTGTCGCCCAAAAGCTCCTTCTCGCGCTTCTGGTCAGCCAGGTATCGTCGGACCTGATCACGATCCTCTTCGGCCTGGAGGAGGGGAATGAGGTTGATGCGAGCCCACATCTTTTCACGGCCGAGTTCGCTGTCAATTGTTAGCTTTTGGTCTTCCAACGGAATACAGATAGATGGAAATAGAGAGGCCCAAAACGTACTTGGCTTCGCGCATGCCGCCGATCAGCTTGTACCAACCGTAGCTCATAACGGCGCCCATGCCGAGGAGGAGGATACCGGGACGGAAACCCTTGGCGGGGAGGTTTCGCTGGAAGGAGTCAGCCTCATGGTTCGTGATGCAATTCCTTGTTTCCATTCGCTCCATCTCATTCGTTCCCGCGTTAAATCATGGTGTAATCCCGCCCTTCAGAGCATCCCAACCAACTCAATTGATCCCCAAATTACACTCAAATACCATGTCAAACTCCAATAACCCTCTCCGACTCTTAAAAAGAACGCACCTTGTACTGGACGGGCTCGTACCCGCCCCGAGGGGGCATATCTTGAGGCATGCTGGGCTAATGTGTCGGGGTTCGCTCGTGGGGATTCGTGTATGCTCAATCCGTCCAATCGTCTCGTCTCGTCTCCCTCGTACGGGCGGGCGATTCTCGTGTTTTTCGTTTGTCGCTGGCGGACGGGTTTGCGGTTTCGTGAGGTGATTGATTGAAGCTGCCAAACGAATTCCAGTTGCAGCACTTGCTGTATTACGTAAGGCTGCTGGGAAGCTCTTTCCCATGCCCGGGCTAGGGGTTGCAGGGTGGCAGAAAAACTCGAGACTAGAGCTTAGGGTGACAGAAATAAATATCCTAAGTGCTCATGTAAGGTCGCATAATGTGACTAAGTTATTTCGTCTCTAACGCCCGGAGGAATCGAGTTTTCCATGACCCTGGGGCCGGGGTAAAACCGTTTGTTCGTTCAAAAAGCGTTACATAAGCCAGCAAGACCAGTCGACTTGCACGGATTAGCAAGAGAAGACATCCCCAATCATCATCATCATCATCATCATCATCATCTCCAAGTAATAAATACTACCTTTTTGGTTGTGTTGATTATACGCTGAGACCGATTACACTCAAGAGTATACTGTACGAACCTTGAGAGATATTCTCGTTGATCATAATTCCCTTCGTCGGGTTCACTCCTCGACCAGCTGGTTCACAGTGACGGCTCAATCACTATGGGTTAATTGCAGCTCGCATCTGTTCCCGGCCACTCTTAGGAGTTGGTTTGCGATTTCAACTATTGGAAAGGGCTGCTATCCGTGCATAGTTGGGTTAAAGCCTTGCTGTTTTCTTTCCTAGCAGATCTCCGATAACCGTCACCATGGATCGAGAACAGGCAAATCATTATGTACAACCCCCAGGAAACAGCAATATGGTTTTGCAAAGAGCCTTCTACCCCCTCTCAAACCCCTACCCCTACCCTCACTGGGGCCCTATCTTGTCTTTGTCTCGGGACAGCCGATGTGAACCGCACTGGCTCAAGGCGGCAGAAAACGTCCCGATATTCTTGGCACTCCCATTATCCCATGAAATATTACTGCAGAAACTCGACCATTTGCAATTTTACTTCTGGACCGCTCTCGACAGGTCAAACCGACGCTTGATCAACCCCCGCAATCCTGGCCAGCATTGGGGGTATCACGATATGGAAGGCATGATGAACTGGTAGCGACTGATGATGCAAATGCCGCTGCCTCGGAACCCCGAGAACCCCGAAAGCCACAGAGTCCACGCGGATGGCACCTGGCGAGTCGTTTTGGATTCATCGCCGTGGTATGATTGTCCGTACTTTAAGGACCTATTATTGAAGCCTGTTGGGACGTCAGATTTAGGCTTCACATCGCTTACGGAGTGGAAGCCGTACGAGGAGGGGACAGCGCTTGAAAATAGAGATCCGCGTTACGCCGAGCTGGAATATGAGTTTTTAGCCAGATGGCGTTCCAAGACTGTGCAGCTCTTGCCGTTGAGGAGGTTCAAGAATGGTGATGCTGTTTTACCCCTGACAGCGGACATGTATCGTCTTACCTACGGTAATAAGGCGATGGATTGGGAAACTATCACTGAGGTCAACGAGCAGAGGGGTGGTGAAGATGTGAATGAAGACGGGGAGGAAAGGGGCGAGAATCAGCAGGATGAGACCGGGCATTAATCCGATGAAAAACATCGTTATGTCAAGGCTGCAGAGGACTTTAAATTCGAGGAGTACACCGAATTCGACAATCAGTTGACTCTAGTAATTTTTATGCCTGTGTACCTCATTTCAATATGACCAAGCAAGTAGTTCAGGAAATAACCCGCACTCCCACTATACTAACTTAAAGCATAAGGGATGACAAAAGAGCTTAGGATAGCTTTAGGCGACTTGGCCAAGGGCTTATGCTGGTCTTTCTGTCAAGCCCTCATTGTGTGCGGTTTATTTTGCAACCCACCTGCCAAGGTACAAGACGTCCCGGGTCAAATCTTGACATTCGGAAACATCAGGGTCACTGCGTTGCTATCTTGCCATTACAAGGCCTTCTCTTCAGACCCTACTCCGTGGACCTCTACACCCTCTTGTCGAATGTCTTCCTGATCCTGCTCGACATATTTCTCAGGCTGCTTGGCCATGATGGCATCTTTGTCGTTGATGACAATAACCGAGAGATTTTCTCGGAAGTAGGCGTTCATATCTTCCAATTTGCGGTTTGCTAGAGAAGGTCAGCAAACAGTTGTGTGTCTGAAAATATTCCAACCTACAAGTCTCTGGGTAGAAGAAGTAAATCACGGGCAAGAATATGGCATTCGTGACAGTCCACACAATCCAGAAGCGCCATCCAAGGTTCTGGATACCGATGGGTGTGATTTCCACGACAATGAAGTTTGTGATCCTGCAACTCGTCAGTAAAGAAACAAACATAAAAGAACGGGGCTTACCAATTTGTCCCTATAGCAAGTGCTGCACCCTTTGTTCGCATCGGAAGCGAGTTCACTTCTGTAGGCTATAACCACGGAACACCCAACATGCCCACGCCAAACGAGATAAAGTAAAAGAAGAAGAACGCCACAGAAGCTGAGCCCAGCGTTTCCTTCCTATCACCTACTGCATACCGTAAAAGAATAGTGATGACCAAGAACGATAACAGCTGTCCCGCCGTGGAGAGTAGCATAAGCCCTCTGCGCCCCCATCTCTCAACGAGAAGGACCGCCATTGATGAAAAGATGAGATAAGACACCGCGTTACAAGCGGAGAGTAGACGAGCCATACTCTCCGTGAGACCAACGCTATTGATAAGAACGGTTGACATGTAGTAGCTCATAATGTTAATTCCTCCGAACTGTTGGCTGGGCTGCCTACACCTATGTTTGTAGCTATTTGTTATTTGTCCTTACTACCAAGATGTAACTTATCTATCTAGGCAGCACGGACATACTGACGATACCTCCTTAGGTAATCGCCTTGCAGGACTATTATAAATAGTCCTCTTTCTTCTAGGCTAGACTTGGAGAATTCAAGCCTTCTTTTCCTTATCAAGTCGAACTGCTGCATTGCTTGAGTATTTGCACCGAGAAGCAGACGACGGAGAGTCTTTGTGTCGGATGTGTCTTTGTTACGGCGTAGTAGGATATCTTTCCATTTGATCGCATGTGAACGCTCGTAGTCAACGCTGTATTGGATCTCGTGAAGTTGTGCTGTGACAGTGGGGGATGTAGTGGGTTTATCTTCTATACAAGCTATGATCTCCGTCGCTTCCTCGATCCGGCCATGGACGATGAGCCATCTACGTATCTGCTTCAGCAGTAGTCCAGGTGCGACAGGGGATAGACTCACCGTGGGGACTCTGGTAGCCAGGGAACTGTAGCGAACAAGATAAAGATGAAGACAAACTGAAATGCAAGAGGGAATCGCCATGCGATGGAACCTTCGACGAAAGATAGCACATAGTTGATCCAATTGACGAGGCAGAAACCAGCAATGTTCATAGCCATCTCTAGAATGACGAGTTTACCTCGCCATTTCGCCTGAGCAGTTTCAGTTTGCCAGATAGGCGCTGTAGCAGTGTTGATACCATTACCAATTCTGCGCTTTATTAGCATACTGTTGTCTCTTGAGAAGAGATATACTAACCCCAAGACGATACGGCCGACTATCATCTGCGGAAGACTATACGAGGAAACCTTTATGACAGTCCCAAGCGACATGATGATCCTTCCAAGCAGAATAGCCTTCTTTCGACCCAATGTCTCACCGACAGTAAAAGCAATTACTGCACCGACGAAACAACCGATACCATAAATAGCAGTCACTGTGGCGAGAAGATTCGTCTTTGTTGGACCGACGAGGTTGTGTAGTTTGAGGAAATCTTGAGTGACGACGACACCGCCTAAACAACGATCAGTAGAGATGCATGCCACATTTATTTGAGGGCGTACTGAAGACGCCTTGGTCGTAGCCAAAGAGTGTCATGTCCGTCGCACAAGCAACCTATGGACTACTTGCTAGAAGCGTTCGGCGAAGTGATCAATTGACTGACTGTGATCCAGAATGTAAGCCATCCTCCTCTGAATCCAAAGAAGGGCTGTTTAGCTGATGTTTTAGCCATTGTAGCAATACGAAGCTATCGAGGCCACTTCTCATAGATTCCGAAGTTAACAGTACTGATGCAGTCAACGCTGCAGTCCTTGACTACTTACATATATACATATACCTGGCGTAGATATGATCACCACACCCATTTAGCCGCTTCATGCACCCCGACTTCTCAATCCATCCCGAGTTATCCCCATCTTTTCCTTTCATCCTGGTCCGTTCATTCGAACGCATAAAGCGAGTCAACATCTATTTCGCTGCCTGGATGCATGCATGAAACGACCTCCATCACCTGACCTTTCGGTTGGCATCAGCCCGAGATGCATTGACATCGAGCCAGGATCCATTCTACCAGATCTGACTTCCCTGACACGATCACAAGATTGCGAGCGGAATTAAGCTTGTTTGTTGGAGATTGGTTGACGATTGAGGTGGACATGGATGTTCATCCTGCTCACGTGTTGTTCAACACATAATGAGCTGAGCTATATCTGTAAGCCACAACCTTTTTGAAAGGCTTATCGCTGATGATTTAATTGTCAGTATAACCAGAATAGGTCTATTGTAAAGTACACCAGTTCATTCTTCCGTAATTGTCGTGATAAGGCAAGACAAACAATCTGAATTGTCTCAGAAGCCAGGACTTACAAACTCATAAGCAATCATATCACACAGACATGCCCCAAGTAAATCGCCAAACAAATGCTAGACAGTATTATCTTTATACGTTTCTCTATCCATCTAGAGTATCGCATCTATGCCTTAAGAGCAGATTCATTATTCATCCAGCCTTTCCTCCCATCCATTTGCCAAGCTCATGATTAAGCCAACCAATCACTCGTTCAAATTTCATTCCCAGATTATTGTTCAATCATAAATGCCAAAATGAAAAAGGTCAACACTAAAACAAAAGTCGGTTCATTAAGCGCATCATGCTGCTGTAGGCGCCTGACTTCCTAGCGGTAGGGGTCGATCATTTGCCGCCCCGAGACCTACTAGGCCCTCGCTCAGCTTCTTTGTTACTGCGTCGGGATCCGGTTCGTCTCTCCCAACGAACGTCCAACTTTCTTCGGTATCATCATCTTCGGCGGGATCATGCTGTGCGTTGTTCTTGCCCGCCTTACGCTTGATGAGGCTCTTGGCGTATTCCAGGTCACGATAGATGCACTGAATGGCGTTGTCGACACCAGACTCCTGCGAATTGTTAGTAATGTAGAGAAACTGAGGAATGTGGGAAACTTACACTGCGGATCTGTTCACCAAGGACACGAGCCTTCACAATCATGCGCTCGTTACGCGTCACTTCCCAAAGGGCTCGACCGAAACTGTTGGTACCCCATTTCTTGACCCAGACTCCAACGCCCAAGTCCTCAACACGTGTTGCGAAGAAGAACTGGTCACCAAAGAAGGGGCGGATGATAGTTGGGATACCGGCTCGCAGACTGGCACCTGTTGTTCCAGAACCACCGTGATGAGCAGCAGCATCGATCTGACTGAAGAGCCAGTCGTGTGGCGCTGACTTGATCACATGGATCTCGGGGGGCATTTCTGGCTCTTCGGGGCGAGGCTTGGAAGGATCGTCCTTGGGCGAAATTCGATCGGACCAACCCTTTGAAAGAATACATCGTACATCGGCCTTGAGCACAGCGTCAATAACCTCCTGTGTCATCTTGGCAGGATCCTTGACAATGATCGAACCAAAACCGACATATACAAGCTTCTTCCCATCCGCCCTCGCTTTAGCAATAAAGTCTTGCAACTCCTGAGGTGGCTCCCAGTCACTGCCCTCATTGAGGAACCAGTATCCTGTAACTCTAATCCAATCCGAAAAGTCCAATGGTGGAGCAACCACACTAGGGCTGAAGTTGTACAGGAAAGGCACCTTATTAGGCTGCATCTTCTCGAGACTTGTGCTGGGTAGACCCAGCGTCTTGTTCCTCCATCGGTTCACTTGGTAGGCGGTAGCTTTCCAAAAGATGTTATCGAACATAACGTATGTCATGTAATTGTAAGCTCCGCCCATCTTGTGCTCGGGCATAATAAAAGCGTGAGGGTATGCCCGTGTCCTAGTCCAAGGCATAGTGAAAGCTCGGAAGTAGGGAATTCCAAGCTTCTCCGCGATGTGAATACCCGCCATGGCCGATGGAGACTCGATCAGTAGTTCAGAGCCCTCGCATGCCGTGTAAGCAGAGTCCAACAAATCGTCAAGCCATCCTCGGAACGTCGAATTAGCTTCTCGAAGGAAAGCCCAGGTGAATGTTCCATTTTCGATACACAAGCGCATCAGTTCGCCAGGGTCTCCTTCGACTCGTGCAAACTCGATCCCATGGCTCTCAATCCAACCCTGGAACTCAGCGTGGGTCGCAATACGAGGCTTGTGACCCTCAGCAAGAAGACCCTTACACAGGGCGATATATGGCTGAACGTCACCCCGCGATCCAATGGTGAGACAGGTAATCTTCATCGACTTTTGCGGCTTGAATGCCAAACCTGATGCATTGGGGTTGTCAAATAGAATTGTAGGGGCATTAGAGACCCCCGATGTCTCGCGTGGCAACGCTAGTTCGTGGTCCACAAACTCGTCTTGTCTCGCTTCTTGTAGGGCATCACGTTCAGCCATGGCCGCAGCAGCCTCCTCCTCTTCTTGCTCCTCTTGATCAAGTAGACCAGATTGTTCAAGGAAACGATTAGTTTCCATAAGCTGATGCAAGGTTACTGCGCAATCGTCTCGAAGACCGGGTCGTCTGAACTCAAAGAAAAGCTCTTCATGACCACGAATAACCACTGTCAGACCGTAGTAACCAAATCGGAAACCCTTTTCCTTGTGGACATTCTCGATATCCTTGAGTGGCAGGATGAGTTTCGTTCTCGTTCCGGGGTACAGACTTCGGAAGCAGAACGAGCGGTCGCTAATGTAGAACTTTCCGTACAGGGGCAGAACCTTGAAGATAGCACCAAAATATGTCGCAACAAGCTTTTCCGATTCGGGTAAGGCGAAATGCGCTCGGAATCGATCTATCGTAGTCTGCATCTTGTCATCTGTGTCCGAATCCATGTCCTCGCCGTCATCGTCTGTTCGAAGTTCCTGAGGCTCGTCGTAATGTCGGTGCTCCCCCTTCCACATGCCGTGCACCTTTTCGACATAGCCCAGGGACTCAGTTGCAAACATAGATCCCATGCGTTGACTTGTGCGACTCAAGTACTCGGCGAATGCGTTGGCTCGTTGCAACGGATATGCGCCGATCTTGGTGATACTATTCAGTGTCGGGGTTGCGGGACGTTGAGAGTCGGCCTGTTTACTTCCCATTTCCTGCATGGAACCTGTCGTGGCGGCATGGGGTACTCCACGGTGGCGATCTCCATGGGCACTGGAGTTACGAGGTGTTCGCTTCCCAGACTGATCGCGTTTTCTCGAGGCCGAAGCAGATCGTCGCATCATTGGGCTGTGGAAGACATCGCTTCCTTGAAGGATTTGGCTCGCAGACGGCTCATCATAAGAAGAAGGCGACATGGTAGAGATGCTTGGGTTCTCGACTGACGACTGAAGGAATGAATCTTCCGAGTCGTGTGCTTGTTTTGGTGTCGTAGTGCCATGTCGATGTTGGAAACTCGTCGAACGTCTCGTTCCACTAAAACTCCTTCGAGGGCTGTGGTCTCCCATGGAGCTTGGTACGTCCATACTCTTCCTCCCAAACCGCTTGAAGGCATCAAAACTTGATCGTGGTCCGTCCATACTCGCACGAGGGCTCAATTGACTGGGCGAACGAGGCGAAAGCGGTGACATGGGTGCCAATGTTGCTTTGACAGTATCGGGCAGCTTTTCCGTATGTAGTTTGTTGGATCCGTGTTTGCTTGCTGATATCGAAGCGTGACCGGATGCAGACTGTGATCCATCATTCTCATTGCGTCCAGCCTCTTCCTTTTCCGCGGAGCGACTCCCCGATGAAGCATCGATAAGGATCTTGAGGACGTTGATGGCCTCCTTACCAAAGCTGAAGAAGGAAAAGAAATACTGTGATGGTTAGCAATGACATGACCTATGACCCATGTTACGTACCTCGTCAATCGCGTATGTCTCGTCATTGTCGATGACGCGAATCTTGCAAGTATCTGCGAACGCGATCATCTGGGTATCCTCGATATCCATCACGTTTTTGATAGGTAATGAGATCTTGACGCTATCACCGTCGTTGTGACTCCGGAATATCACTCTCTGAAGACTCTTCACCCACTCCTTCGCGCTTGGGGCACTATCGGCTTTGAACTTGTATGTTCGGTGGTGTGTTTCAACAACAAAATGAAGACCTTCCTTATCTTTGTCGACAACGCTCGCTGAAATACCATACCGAAGATCAATTTGTCCATGGGGAAAGTAGACATCCGTTGCTGTTTTGTAGTATGTCAAAACATCACCCTTGAGTCTAAACCAAAATCTCGTGTAGCTCGGGTTGCGTTTGCCACTTTTTGAGAGGTATCCCGATTTGACAGCCTCATGCTACACATCATGGTTAGCGGCCTTTCTTGAAGCGCACAGGATATCACCTACTGTCTTCTTGGGAAGATATGCATAGAAGCAAATGTGCTTGGAGGTGATGTACATATATCCCTGAAGAAGGACGCTCTGTAATAGCCAGCAGGGGTATTCTGTTTGAAGTTAGTATATCAAGAGATGAGATTCTCCAGATGGTGATGGACAAACCTTCAATGACCTGCTCAAATTCGTCGAACTCAAAAATCTCCTTCAACTTTTTCGAAAGAGCTGACACCTCGTCGCCATCACTGGATCGACTAACATCTGACGATAATCGATCAAGATCGAAGCTCGGTCTGCTGGACAAGTCTGCTTTGGCTTCCAACATCCTACTCATGACGGGTGCTAAGCGCCCCTGCGTATCCTGACGACTTAAAGTAAGATCAGGTGCTGGTAATAAGCTGCCACCGCCTTCCTCGTCGTCTGCCTCATCAGCAGCTTCTACGGGAGCAGACAGACGTGAGGGTTGGGATTTATGTCTAGAGCGAAGTTTTGGTAACGCAGGCAATGATCGTAAAAGCTTATGCTCGGAAAGTTTTCGTCGTCTGTGAACTTTGTCTTTTCCCTTGCCTGCGGGCTGCAGGATCGAAGTCTGTGCTATACTCTCTGTGCGGTTGTGCTGCGAACTTTCTCCCTCTTCGTCACTGCTCATTCCGTCGAAGCGATCATTGAAGTCGACGCGGGAACTAGCCTGCGCGATGAGACCGAATATACTCTGGTTCATGTTCATAAACATCGGGGGCGCTTCAGTCTGGCCATCGTCTTCTTGTGCGGAATCTTCGCTATCGCTCTCTCGTAAAGGTTCGGGGAATACGGTCGCAGTCGAACCCTGTCGTTGTTTCTTATCAAGTTCATCGTGAACACGTTCTTTCAGGTCTCCATCGCTAATGTTGACTTGAGCCGCCGGGACATCGTCAGCTTGGGAAGCCATGATGACCGTCGGTCGAATCGGGTGAAGCGACTATGGAGGAAGGGCAGATCGAGGTGTATCTATAATGCCAGAGGACTAAGAAATCGGGATGTCCAGGCTCGAACCTAGAGGTCGTGAAGGTTTATGCGCGCTCAGTCGTCAGAGTGATCATGCAGTCGTCGGGATGATGGGTCCAGTTTGCGCCGCAAACAGTCGGCTCTTTGCTATCGTGGGGAAATACAACTCGAAGCTGTTGGCAGCCACCGCAGGATCTGGGAAAAGATGATGTTGGCGTAAGTGCAATTACGGGATGCGGTTTCCTGATAGTGATGAGTCCCAAAAGCAAACGTGAAGAGGATAGATTGAAAGTCACAAACAAACATTCGGATCGCAAGGAAGTGAAGATAAGGATCACGGCATTCCCAATCAAGAAGGAACCTGACCCTGGGGCTGACGTCTAGGCAGCTTTAGGCCCATCTGCCTGAATCTCAGTGGAGTTTTAAGGGACGGATAGTGGACCTGACTTGCTCAGCGGTCGAGGCGCCCTGGGGAAACAACTGGAGCCCTTGTCAACTTATCCACTTATGGGCGATAGATCAAGGCCTTGATTGGCAGATTCCTTATCGATTAGAAATGACGCCAATGCCCAGCCAATGTTTCTTCTACGGTGAATCGATCACATGCAAGGATTGGTCAAGTGTTGAGATGCGAGATGAGCCCAGATGATGCCCTGACCATGATGACCATAAAGGCCCTCATTTACTCAAGAAAATATCACCTGCTTCACGATAGCACGTCATAAAATGTGTGCATGCGATACTTTTGGTGCCTGAGTCAGTGGGACGCCACCACGTTGACGTTTCTTTGCACAAAGGTGTTTTAGTGGTGAATTGAGACAAACTCAAACGTGATCTGGGCTCAGCCTCGATTAAATGCCATGTGCAACGTAATTAATTGTCTAAGCCAGGTTGACATCCATTTGGTTCTCGTACTCGTACAGGTATTTAGCTATAGCTCTTTACACAAGCAAATATGTTCCTTTTTGCCGTTGCCGACGCGGTATAGTCCTTCGTCCGGGATCCATAGCAAACCAAAACTCCCGCTTAAATGCACACGAATAATTCCATGCAAGCTTTCTCATGTCAGATTTACTGCCAAAAGCACAGCTTACCACTTGACGTAGCACCAGCAACCCAATCCTGCGAAGGGTGGAAGTGAGCCACAGCTGGCACTGCTGTAATACCCTCCCCGTCGAGCTGGCCGAGTTGACTACCGTCTGCAGCAAACACGTCGACGAAGCGATTCATGTTGCCAATAACAAACTTCTGAATTCCGTCGTGCGGTCTCCTTTGCCATTGAGGCTTGAGAATAGTTACCCACCGACCGGTCTGATTGTTATGGCGGACCTGGTGTGTAGGTTTCACAGTAACGTCCTGGCCACTCTTCCAAGACGAAGCATCCGAGAAGTCGTAAATCTTGATGGTATCATCATAAGAACTGGTGGCTATTTGTCCGCCAGGGCTCCAAGAGGCATGCGAAACAGACAGTCGCGACTCGTGTTCACCAAGGAGCGCGGGATGTCGAAGATCACCTTTTCCAGTGATCTTACGCAAATCCCAGAGCTTGAGGGTGCGATCCAAAGAAGCGGTCGCGAGGAGATGGGGCTGAAGGGGGTGAAGAGAAAATCCACCGATTTTTTGCTCCGACAGCGTCCAGATTTCGGCGTCCTTGGTGCGAGTGTCATACTGCCCAACAGCGCCGTCGAGAGTAGAGAAGTAAAGCATGTTTGGTTTTGAGTCGGCCATGTCGAGGGCAGAAAGGGGCATCTCTTCGTCGGCGTCTGCAGGCGCCCATACTTGTACAGAAGTCCCCTTGTTCAAATCGAGCTTTCGGATAGAAGAGTCGTAGCTCGAAGTGTAAACAGAGTTTGAATCGTTATGTGGAAAGACGAACGAGGAAATGGTGCGAGTGTGTGTCTTGAAGGCAGAGATAACTGGGTCTGGCAGAAATGCTTCTTCGTCTTCTTCGTCAATTTCCGGGGCAGTCTGTGAAGCGTCGAATATGCCCATGTTACCCTCCTTGTCACCGGCAAAGACGAGGGGCTTCTCTTCGATCGGATGGAAGCCGAGAGCATATACTCGTTGAGGTGTGATCTTAATTTCTGCATCGTGGTCGTTAGCCAGACATCCCACTTAGCCATAGGAATATTTCTTACCGTTCGGAGCCCAGTGCTCGTATAACTTGAGATCGCCTATGCGCTCGCGAAGTTCCTTGAGTCCCTTATCGGTCGTCTGTTTCACGTCGTCTTCTGTGAATGTTCGCACACCAGGCTGCGCGCCGCGAACAAGACCCTTAACCCCATCTACTCCGGCGAGCCACTTCTTGCCCTCGACAGCGATGTCGCCTAGGCTCAGGTCCCCATTCACCCGCAGCTTTTTGGCCTTTGCTTCTTGAGCCACGACTTCTGCTTCAACTTCCAGCTTTCTCTTCAGCGTATCATTATCTGCATCGATGCCTGCCAGACGGGAACTCTGTCGTGTAGGCTTCGCTGCCTCTCGCTTAACAGGTGTTCGGGTTTTGGGTCGCGAAGGGACGGCTCTCTTTGGCGGTGTCGGTGCAACTTTCTTAGCGATAACAGCGACATCGTTAATTAGCTTCTTGTTCGCTTCGATGTTCTCCAAACGCCTCCGCTCGAACTCGCTCATGGGAGCATCGCCACCCTTTTTGGGAGGCATCTTCGAAAAATGAAAAAAAGGGAAGATTTGATAGAAAGAGCGAATTGGTCAGGATTCGAGGCCAGGATTTGCGACGAAAGCAAACCGAAGGGCGCCAGGCAAAAAAAGATGTTTTGCGCAAGAGGCAGAGAGGCAAGATGGAGAAATCGTGAATGGTGACGCAAAGCGCAAGCCAAAGCGCGACTCTTGTTAATTGAGTCTGGCGCGAGGTCACGCGCTCTGCTGCCTGCAACGCGTTTCAATTCCGAGGATGAGCCGTGCAACCTTCTAGACCCATTTATCGATTTTTAGCACATGAAATTCTCATGTGAAGTTCAAGGGTCTTCTTCAACAGATATTTTGTTGTAAGAGAAAGAATGTCTCGAAATCTTTTACCATTTTTGTACCAGACACGGACACTGCAACTGGCTTTCAGACGTCCTGCTTCAATTCTTTTCTCACAAAAAGCTAGTTTGGCAACTACGACAAGTCGCCCCAGAAGAATTGATAATTCAATTCCTTTCGAGTTTGACGACGATGAGCCAGTAGATATTCATGGCGAAAATGCCGACGCTCACGAAGATGCTGCTCCAGAAGGCACTTTAACACCTATGGAAACTGAGATCTTCAAACGGATTTTTGATGATATCTCGCATGCCCGTTTGCCACAAAACAAGAAGCCTGCTCCTCCTGGACAAGCTCAACCTACAACAACATCAACTGAATCTAGCTCGGAAGGCGACCGCATGGGCAACACTCTTGTTGAAAAGGCTAGAGACGCAAAACTAAGTGATGACTTCCTAAAGCGTTATCCGGTATCTCTTCGAAAAGCTGCGCAGAATGCCTTGGGCAAATTCGAGTCTGCGCCAAAACGTCCCAAGCTGTATAATTTGGCTGAGCTAGATCAGGCGGAGAAGGCCCAGATGCGCGAATGGGCAAAGTATGAAGACTTGAGAGGGAAGGAGAAGGAAAGAGTTACGAAGTTGATGAAGGATTGCACAAGCGATGTTGAGCTGTGGGACGTCCTAGAAAGGGAGGTTTTCTCACTACCTGAGAAGCTGGGAATTATTGAAGTGCCGAAGACTGCACAAAGAGGCCGGAAGCCCAAGAATGCGCCTACGGAAGAGACGAAGAAAAAGTCAAAGACCAAGGATAAGAAGTCCGAGACTGCGGCCGAGAAGCCTGTCATGGATGTCCACGGATATCTGTATTCTCACTTCTTAAACTACGGTCTTCAGCGGTTAGACACCGCATTTGCGAAACCTTCTATCCTCGCCTTCAACATCCTCCCCCGAATTAAGGACCTTGGCCTCTCCTCCTACGTCCTCGGTGTATCTTCACCCCTTTTCATCAAGCTTGCGGAGATTCATTGGAAGCGTTACGGCGATGCTACATCGGCCTGTGACGCCCTCGACGAGATGAAGCCACTCGGCATCTTTCCGACCGAGACTGAGAAGCTTCAGGAAGTTGAGACTGTAGTCGATCAGATTTCGGAGCACCTGCATAGTTGCACTTGGGGAGCTCAAGGTCCTTTCGTTATGGCTATGATGCAAGCACCTCCTTTTGATGCTACCCTCACAAGCCGTCTTGGACGTATCAAGGGGATTATTGCCAAGAAGCACTTTTACAACGAGAGAGACGCCCGAAACGCGGCACAGGACGAGGCAGTGAAGAATCATTATGAGGCAGCTGTTGTATGATGATGACGATAAGAATCATGGATCGATGTATATCAAAATGTATTATATGACTTTAAAGTCAGCTGTATCATTAAACACGGAAGCACTTCCGCTTGAAGAAATATCCTTCTGCAGATTCCGCCCTTTGTCCTAAATTAGATCCTTATGCGACTATTTAAGCTTCAAAAGTCGTCTCCTCATCCTTAGGCTCTTTGAACTCATAAACCTCCAGCCATATTCTTGAAGCCTGGTCCTCGGCCCTTTTCCTCCACGCTAATCTCGCAACCAGGTCATAGTTGGGGGCAAAGATGCTCAATGTCAAAGGCTCAGAGAAGTCGGCATTCCAAACCTCCTGAAACTGATGCACCACTTCTAGCCCTCTCATTCTTAGGACTATCTTTTCCATACCTGTCCATGTGACTCCTTTTTCCAGAATCAGGAGTCCTCGCAATTCGAGTGCGCAGCAGCTTCCCGTCCACCGAGATCTTTGCGTCGGTAAAGAAGCTACTTTTGCTATCATCTCCGTGTATATCTGACACTGAAAGTGAATGAGACGAGAGAATGGTACCAGAGTTGAGATCGAAAGTCGTTGTTTTGAAGCCAGTGTTCCGAAAGCCAGCGTGGTGGTTGGTTCGCGTACTGCTCATCGCTTTCAGAACAACAAGAGCGTGCTTGGATGATCTGAGGCCCAAAACTCTTCCTTGATTCTTTAGCTCCTCTTGCTGCAAGCTAACCCTTTCCGGAGGCTGAATATTCGGAAAGATTGTAGTGGGTTCATCGGTAAACCAGTCCGGAGGCAACCTCCAACTGTAAGCAAGTAATTGTTGTGTGCCACCCAATAGACCTGTTATACTCTGTCCATCTCGAGATAACGTGATATGATGAAGAGCGGAATCTCTACTCGAGGGCAAGACCTTGTAGTTCCAGATCAAGCCCTCTTCGCCTCGTGAAGACACCGTCCGGCGTATTCGATTGATCGTATAACCTTTACGGTAGTGTCCAAGCAGAACAAGAGAGCAGTCGTTAGAAATAGGAAGAATTTGCTGCTTCCACGTCGCGAGTGAGTTAGAAAAGTCTCTTTTAATAGTTCTGTTTGTAAGCCTATCATAAACCTTCCAACACGATTTGGAAGTCTTGAACAGGATCAGGGATGCATCAGTAGTCAAAGCTTTTGTTTCCGATCTATAAATCGAGCTGCGAAATCTATCAACCGGACCTAGAGCCATGATATTGCTCGCGCGTTTGGACTCTATGTCGTATATGTCGTCGGGCTTTGGAACTCGTTGCATCCATATCAGTTTGTTGCCGTCGGATGATAACGCTGTGGGGTGAGTATTTTGCTCGATCTCGAGGGACTTGGGAAGGAATTGTGATTGGCGAAGTTGAAAAGCATGGTCATCAGACGAGGATCCAGGAGGAGTAGTTGGTGTCAAAGTCGATGAGACAACCGAGTCGTTTATCGATTCTTCTGAATCTTTTCCAAGGCTTTCAGTTTGTAGTCCTGGTGTTATATCATCCTTCGTCAGATCTGACGGCGCTTTCCCCGGCAGTGAGCCCTCTTCACAGTTGGCATCTTCATTGACTTTAGTACTATCCTGGGGTGATGTACTAGTTCTCATGTTATCATGGCAATCTTCAACAACGATCCGGATACTTACCAGCTACTTATAGGCTCAGGAGACGTCGATCTAGATGAGATTTCACATGCTGAGCCGGCGACAGACGACAGCTCATCCAAGTATCTTCTTAGCAAAAATGTATGTGGATCATCTGTTTCTTGGCCAGACACCAAAGTTTCCAGATTTTGGATTCTGGACATTATCCACGATATATCCCCTCTCATATGAGCCGTTTCGTCTAAGATCTCGGTAGTGTCTTGTTTAATGTTCTTGGCTGTAGCTCTGTTAAGGCGTTAGTCTCATGACCACTGGGCTAGCTGAACAGGAGAAGGGCTTCTTACAGAGTGATTGTCTCAACGGCCAGACTAAGAGCCCGCCTGTTCGTTTCTAGAATCAACTTATAAGTGGCGACCTTTCTTTTCCCCCTCGTTGCCCAGTTGACTGCAAGAAGCCTTCCTTCCTGTCCTCGCAGTTCATCTTCCAAAGTCTCAGCAACACCGAGAGAGTTTTGAATAATATCTCGAATATCTCGCTTCGTGTTACCCGTTAAGTCACTTTCATTGCCATCCGTGACGAGATCTTTAAGCAAATTTAAGGTTCGTTTCAGAGCAAGCAGCTCTTGGTTGACAGCTGCCAAATCAGTTCTTGCATCTTTGCAATCTCTCACAAAGTCAGATATGACTTTGAATGTTTTATCGGCTATTTCTATAAAGGCGAAGCATGCCGTCGCAATCGAAAGACCGTCCATCGTGGTCAGTGTTAGGAACAGGATGCAATGACTTTTCGTCGAAGGAAAACCAACTCGAGGTTGAAAATAGTTTCAGGGTAAGAAAGAGCGGGGGTTGAATTGGGCTGTGAAATAAGACAGACTGCGCCCCACCACGAAAGATGCTGTGCTGGCAGCCTTTGGCACAGTTCAGTACGCCTTACGAGGCGTTACGAACAGTCAGCCATTAAGTCACCAGTCTGGTTCGCCAATACAAAATACCTCTAAGAAATAAGTGCGGGCGTGCGCTCTGTTCATATAGCGCTTACTAGACATAATAAACAGCCACAATCCAAACTTTTAGTTACATGAATGGCCAGAAACCGACGAAGACTGGGGTGAATAAGTATTGCACATCTACGAGCGGAAAGTAGACTATCGTCTGGTTCAGATGCCCTAGGAATAACCAGACAAGGCAACGTGTCCAGATGTGAGGCAGTGCAATCTAGGAGGACGCACGCCTGTGATACTCTATGCCAACTTATACGATCAAATGCCGGTTGGAATGTCAAAAGAAGCCACTATATCCTGAAGACATTGCTTTTAGACAGCTCACCCTGCGATAAGATCAAGAACACTACTGCGAATCCTAATACGGTTGTGAAAAATACCGCCATCTAGAGACAGCAATGTTAGTGACTCTGTCGGCCATGAGGAAACAATCACTTACCTTGGCGTTACCCTCCCACCAGTTAGTACCTTCAGGTTTCCAAGGCCCATACACAGCACTAGCCCATATGAGAATCGACAAACCGACAACCATGAAGAGAATAGCCAAGACCAAAAAGGCAAGACTAAACTCCCATGCGTAAACATGTAACCAACTTGGTAGTGCCTTGCCATCGGATCGAGGTCTTCGACCTAGACTGTGTCGAATCAATTCGAGGCCGTCAGGATGCGCTGAAAGTCGATGGAGCCTCATGCTCTGAATGCCAGCAACAACTACTGAGAAAAGAGCCAGTAATAGAGCGCTGTACACCATGCATCGTACCAGCCATGGTTTGGATTTGCCATTTGGAAGGACGTCCGGCCAGGAACTTGTTGAGCTGAGACAGCTTGCGAGAAGGGCGCCCTTTTGGTGAGAACACGTCAATTGTTGCATGGGAAGACAGTGCCAGGTTGCAAAGAACCTACAAGTGTTCCAACAAATTTGAGTTCTTCTAACTTGTGGTTCCGCCAATTCTTGGTCATTTCGTTTTTAATCTCTTTATCGTCTTCGTTCAGCATTCGAATGATGGTATCACAGCCCGTTGAGGTGCCTTCGAAGAAGTTGTAGTGTTTCATGATGGTGATGTATGACAGCGTTTATCATATCACAATTGAGGCATCGGATTATTATGGTATAGAAGTATGTCAAATAAACAGAAGGAAAGAAACCAGAAGAGAGGGGAATTCAACCTAGATACTTTAACGATCCTGCTTTGCCACCGGCCATGACAGAGTACTACGTAGCAAGCCGATGAACTCAATTCAAAACGAGCCTGATGGAATCAAATGTTATAAGATACTATGCTATATTTATTACTAGTTTAACAGCTACTGCAGGCCTAGGGCTCTCCGCATCAATAAGCTTCCTTTGAAACAAGATCTTGGTAGTAAGTTGCTGATAGGTGGAATGTAGATCTATCTCAGCCACTTGCGTGATGTGATGTCTTGAGATCGAAGGTTAGTCTAACCATGGGGTAAATAGCTCGATTGGAACTGGGCACCTGTTAGTAATGATATTTGTCTCTAGTCGTCACGACCTCAGGGTTCTCGTGTCTGGGACATAAATATCGTAACTTTCCCCCCACCTACGAGTTACCACTAGTGCCTTCACATCCAGCTTTACCACAACACTTCATCAAAGCAGACATGATCTGCTCTGCAATACAACGGCTAATGCAACACAGTGTAGACAGGGCGTCATTGCCAGACTACCATTCTCGTCAAAACCCCTCTTCTCAATCTCACTCTTAAGGCTGTCCTTCGGCAATACGGAAAACGGTAGATGAATACGGTTAAAGATGTTTCTAGTATCGGCCATTTACCCTCTTTCTGGGCCGCCCGCCCCACGATATATGATGACAAGCCCCGCATTCTTTGTCGATTGCAACGCAGCGCCCCTCATTTCAAGATTACTCGCATAAGACCTTAAAAGGGACTCTTTTCTCAATATCAACTTCAATTCTCTAATATCTTATCATACCATACAATTTCAAACATGGCTTCTCTCAAACCTTTCCGCGCTGAGCACATGGGCTCTCTGCTCAGACCTCAAGCTCTTCTCGACGTCAGAGAGCAGATCCGTGAGAAGGGTCTGACCCCTGAAAATGCAGGCCTTGAAACTGTGGAGAAGGACGCTGTCAGGGATGTTGTCAAGATGCAGCAAGACCTAGGCTTCAAGGCTGTCACCAGCGGTGAATTCACCCGAACTCGCTTTTGGGGACTCATGTGGGATGAATTTGAGGGTACTACGCAGCTCCAGGATGCTGAGGCCAGTCTTTTCCGTCTGTACCATCCTGATGTTGTGAGCCTGATCGAAAAGGATCGTCAGGTCATGCCTGGCGACTCCGTCATCGCAGGAAGCAAGCTTTCTCACAATCCTGAGAAGTCTGTTTCCAATCTGCACGAGTTGAAGCTTGTCCAGCAGTTCGTGCCAAAGGAGCAATGGGGCTCTATTAAGCTTACCATGATTACACCTGCTTGGTTCCACATGCGTTACAAGCAGGGCAAGGCTTATGCTCCTGAGGCGTACAAGAACGACGAGGAGTACTTTGCCGACGTTGCCAAGGTTTACCAGGCTGAGCTTGATACGTTGTACAAGGCTGGTCTGCGTAACGTCCAATTCGATGACCCCGGCATGGCTTGTAAGTTGACTTTGGCCAATGAGTGAGCTGCTTACTGACGAAAACAGACTTCTGCAGCCAAAAGTTCCGTGATGGCTGGGCTGCTGACTCTGACAATATTGGTACTGTTGATGATCTCCTAGATGCTTACATCAAGCTCTACAACGACAGTCTCTCCAAAATTCCCTCAGACATGCACACCGGTATCCACCTTTGCCGTGGTAACTTTATCGGAGGTCGTCACTTCGCTGAGGGCAAATACGACATCATCGCCGAGAAGCTCTTCCGCAATCTGAACGTGAACACTTTCTACCTGGAATATGACACTGAGCGTTCCGGAGGATTCGAGCCTTTGCAGTTCCTTCCTAAGGACAAGAACGTCGTTGTCGGTGTTATCAGCACTAAGCTGCCTCAGCTGGAGGATAAGGAGGAGATGAAGAAGAGAGTTTTGAGCGCGGCTGATTGGGTTGCTAAGGGTACTGGTGAGACTCAGAAAGAGGCACTTCAAAGAGTTGCTGTTAGTCCTCAGTGTGGATTCAGTACCCACGAGAGCGGATATCCTCTTAACTTGGAGGAAGAGAAGAAGAAGTTGGCGTTGGTTAGGGAGATTGCTGACGAGATTTGGGGTGAAGCTTAAGAAACACAATTAGATGTTTAAAGAAATATGAATATTGATAATGGTACGAACCATCTACAGATATAGAGGTGAAGATTTTGAGGACAAGATTAGTTGATGGTCTCAGAAAGGCTCTTTCAGTACGCACGCTGTATATACTACTGTAGCGCAACTGATTTTCAACAAATCACACTACACCCGGCTTAGCCGGAAACATCTTCCGTAGTATAGTGGTCAGTATGCAAGCTTGTCACGCTTGAGACCCGGGTTCAATTCCCGGCGGGAGAGATCCGCCACCTGTGTTACACAGGCGAATCATTTTTTGCATTTTTTCCGTTCGTCTATATAATTAACTCTTGATATGAAGACTTCACATATGCACATTGGAAGGTCTATCGACCCGTGTGGGTATCCGTAGTTTCTTTTAGTCCCTATATGGTACAAATAGTATGCTTCCATAGTCTTGAGCATTTAAATTGTTATCGCCTAATCCATCATGGAATGCCAGAGAAGACTATAATTTTCTTGATTTATGGTTATGGTTTGGGGTAAAGGAAAATAGGGAATTGAAGCAAAAAGATAGGTCAATTCCCATTCCAATAATCTGTTTATCAAGAACAGGATTTAGCCGATTCTGGACCTAATAGATAGACACACGGCTGTATACGAGACTGACAATATCCTCCATCTAAGGGACAAGCCAGGAGGGCAAGTTTCCTTAAACCCGTAGAGTAGCAAACACCTGCTGAAAGACTGTGCCACTGCAAGGGCTAAGATAGTATGTTATGAGGTGAGTGCCTAATAGAGTAGAAAATGATAGATCAGACAACCATGCATAAGGCACACTATGACCTTTCAGCTCGAAGGGCAGTACAAGGCACTACGATTACGCAAGAGCAATTCTACAGTTCTGTACTCAGCTTGAACCTATGATATTTGTTGAGCAAAAACAAGAGCGACCCAAGGTCGTCCCTCGTGACAACTAAGTAGCCTGAAGAAGAATCATTCCAACTAGTAGCACAGAAACCACGGTACCTATACTTCGTCATTGGAGCATTACAAAGTGCACACAAGTAATGTAAGTGTCTTCTTGGTTCCACAATGTCAAGCAATTCCTGCTATTTTCAACCAGCCTCTGTCCCACAAGCACTAACGTCTGTTTCGGTGGGCTGTGCACATTTGCAGAATGAGGCCTTCCAATTCCCCGCCTTAGGCAACTACACCAGCTGATACCACTTTCGCTGTCTTTAATCTTATTTGGAACATACACTATTGTATCTGTTCATCGCGATTTACCGATCCAATCTCAATGAATCCGACAAAGCCGCCACTCCCAAAATCCCGAGAGGCCTTTGAGATAGCCATCATCTGCGCCTTACCTCTTGAAGCAGACGCTATCATCGCGCTCTTCGACCGCCATCATGATAAATCCTATGGAAAGGCCCGCGACGATCCAAATGCCTACTCAACAGGTACGATAGGACGCCACAATGTGGTCGTGGCTCATATGCCAGGTATGGGAAAGGTTGCAGCCGGGAACATCGCACCATTATGTCGAATGAGCTTTCCCAAGATCAAACTCGCTCTTGTGGTCGGCATTTGTGGCGGTGTGCCGTCATATGAAAAAAGAAATATTTTTCTAGGCGATGTTATCATTAGTACTGGTGTTGTGCAGTATGACCTTGGCTGGCAGTATCCAGATAAATTTGAGGTTAAGGATACTTTGGGAGACAGCGTAGGACGACCTGGGCTGGAAATCAGAAGCCTTCTGGCAAAGCTCGCTACGGCAAGAGAGCACGAAAGACTACAAGCCAGCACCAAAAAGTACTTGAGCCAAGTTCCAGTCACGAATCCGGGACGGTCTATGGATGTTCTCTTTCCAGCAGACTATCGCCATAAGCATCAAGAGTCGTCGAATTGTAGTGTGTGCAACTCTTGGGGTGGTGATACAGACCCCGTATGTCAGGAAAGTCTAAGGACAAGCTGCATTGAGCTCGGCTGCGATGTCAGACTGCAGGCGACACGACAAGATCGACTCGTCGAGAAAGGAGAAACCAATCAGACATGCGATCCTACCATCCACTTTGGCCAGTTTGCCTGTAGTGACACTGTAATGAAATCGGGGCACCATCGCGAACAGCTCGTTCTCAAGAAAGGAGTCATCGGATTCGAGATGGAGAGCGTCGGTGTGTGGGAAGTATTCCCATGTGTCGTTATCAAGGGCGTTGCAGACTACGCAGACAGCCATAAGAATAAGGAATGGCAGGCCTATGCCGCAGCATCCGGGGCAGCAGCTACCAAGGCATTTCTCGAACATTGGGACTCAACAGTCCAGTAAGTCAGTCTTGCAAAATTTGACAAACGATCTAAAGCTGACCACTATGCCCAGGGATGCGGAAAAGGAAGCAGAGCTGCTCAAGAGCCTGTTAGAAAGTCTGCACTTTCCGGAGATAAACCAAAGAAAAACCGCTATTGAGTTCCAAAGTCCAGCTACATTCAGGTGGATATTCAAGTCAGATATCCCACATGATAAACTGGAAGAGAACATACACCCTTCAAAGGAGGAGTGGAATAGCTTTGAAGACTGGCTCGTCTCAGATCAACCGATATATTGGGTCAGCGGAAAACCTGGCGCGGGGAAGAGTACTCTCATGAAGTTCCTTCTCCACCACCCGCAAACAGTGGACCTTCTAGAACAACGGAATCCAGGTACCATTGTCCTATCTCATTTCTTTTGGAAGCCCGGAAGTCAGATGCAAAAGTCTTTCAAAGGCTTCCTCTGCTCTTTGTTTCATCAGCTGCTCTCCCAACAAGCCACATCGCCAGACCTTCTTCGTGATTTGTTGACTAAGTGTCGCAAGTCACCTGCCGACTGGGACAAACATGAGCTAAACACTATGCTGTTGAGATACCGTGACAACATACCACAACCCCTTTGCATCTTCATTGATGCGTTGGACGAAGTAAACTTCGAACAGGACACTCTCGAACTGCTCCACCTAATCAAATCCCTGGCATGTACAAAAATCAAGATCTGTGTTTCGAGCCGGCCGGAGCGAATTTTCCGCCTTCATCTTGAATCGTGCCCGATGCTCCAGATGCATCGGTTGACGAGGTCGGATATCGAAGAATACTCAATACATGCCTTCAAAAAATGGACGGTGCTTAAGACTGTGGATACGGACATCCAGGGCTTGGCGCAGACGATAGGGTACATGGCAGACGGTATCTTTATATGGGCGGTTCTAGTCACCAAGTCCTTGATACGAGGCTTCAACAACGGAGATCTGAAAAGCCAGATCTTGCAGAGATTATACTCCATGCCGTCTGATCTAATGGATTTATACCACGATATCCTGTCACGATCAGCCGCCGATCGCCCTTTCTATCAAAAATACCTATCCATGACCCTCAATTTACTTTTTGAGGTGCACCACGACAGGAACGACATGGTCACTGCCTTTGAAGTCATGGTCGCCGTTGATCCCGAGCTCCTCGAAGCCTATGTTGTAAGAGGCGATCCAGTGCAGGAGGTTGACCTCCTTGCCAAGTTCCGGGCATGCAAGGGAACCTTGGAAGCAGCATGTGCAGGGCTTGTAGATGTCGGCTGGTCATTTGGAGTAGAGGCCGTGACTTTTACTCACAGGTCTGCCCAGGAATTCCTGCGAGATACGATCGAAGGACGAAGCCTTTGGGAATCGGATAGGCTCTCAAAAGAAGCTAATCGCATACTGAAATGGAAGCTGCGTCTGGCTAGAGGTAGATTCTATGCCTCCAACCACGCTTTTGCCGAATTCCGATCCCCGAAAACCTTGTTGAGTGTACTGAAACGTTTCAAAGAACTTTGGATCAATCACGACCATACCCCGGAGATGATTGATTATTGTCTCCAGCTCACATGGAGACAAGTTGTGCGTGGCTATCTTCCACTTGTGATGAAGGATTACAACGCTATGGTGCCTTGGCCGCGCAATCAAACCGATATGTTCTTGGTTAACGCAGGTGGATTAAACCATCACGAGTTTGTCGACAGAACCTTAAGAGAGGAGTTCAATGATACAGATGCACACGAAATAACGTACTGCATCCTTTACCAACGTTGCTTTGAATGTCAATACGGATCGGAAGCGTTGGGTTCTATCATGAACTTGTTGATCCAGGGATACAACCCCAACTGGAACATAGTGCACAATGCCAAAGAAGGGTTATTCGGGACTCCCTGGATCGAATTCCTCACGGGTATATTCGTTGAATCTGTGAATTGGTACTTGATCCAGGATGAAACAACTGGACTGCGGGTTTCGAACTCTATCAAACAATTCCTCATATCCGGTGCTAGTCTCGAGACCAGGTTTCCAATGGTGTTTTACTTGCCAGCGCGTAAGCGTGAGTATCTTTTCATGCTTAACGACGCCAAGCGTAAGTGGGGACGTAATCTGTTTACGTCTCGGTGCTTATATGTAGAGTTAAACGTCAAGTCGCTGCTTGAGCTCATCATCAGCTTCACAAACCCTTCGTGTAATCCCATCGCGGGCTTGGATCTTTCGAAAGCAGAATCTCATATGAGTGTTGTGGGATTCAAGGGAAGATCTGAGGATAAAATGATGTCTGTTGTTAAGAGAAAGACAGACTCAGATCTGATTGTGGGAGCATTGAGAAGGATGTTTGCGCCTGTACTGACGAGAGGAGAGGTTATGGAAGGGAATTTAGTGAGGGAAGAAAATGCGGAAAAGCATATAAGGGTAGAGGGTGCTGCTTGTAGGAAGATCCTGAAGGATCTGTTGCCTGAGTGTGCTTTAGCGACGGAGGAGTTGTGTTGGAGAGGAATTCCATGGAAGCTATATGAGGGAAGAAGATGGTGAAAATCAGAGAATCCTAACTTAGTTGTGTGGCTATGTACTCAATTCGGATTGTGTCTGAATCCAGATAGGTCACTTAAAAGATTGATGGCTGCCCTGGGCTCGTTCGAGGTTTGGTGGATAATTTCCTTAGCGGGCCATTTTTTCAGCATCGGGAATATCACGACCAGATGGGCGGATCTTTGCAAACCCTAAGAAAGTATTGACGAGTAACTGACGAATTATGGGACTTTAAAGACTTGTTGCTGCTTTAACTTGAGCCATGGGGTCATTTTTGGTGCCGCTTTCAGCTTGTCGCAGCAGGGCAGGATGCGTTTGGTCTGCTGATGCGTGGGGGTCATTCGGAGTGTGACTCCGAGTAAGATCACACTCCGAGTGAGATCCGTGAACAGTAATTAAATCCATAAGACTGAGAATTGACAATAGAAAAGAGTGTTTGCTATATGTAAGCATGGATTTCTCCAAATAGTGTTCATCGATCATTTCCTCGTATAGAAGATAGTTTGACTTAACTCTAAGCAGTTTGCTCATGGCTTGTTATAACGTGGGGAGTCCAGCTGATCGATGGGGAACGTGTGTGACAGATCGAGTGATTAACTTTGAGTCGTCTTTTGATGAATAATCGAGACATTTGACAGATATTGGATTATATGTTTGTACAAAAATCCCTCTCCATCTTTCCCTGTCATTGTAAAACTTCTCAGCCCAGAGATATATTCCTCCATCACAAATTCTCTGCTTACTGAGCTCTGATCGACGACACAACAAGTGACGCCATAAAGCATAAAGCGGGATCATCACTAGCAACCCTGTAAGACAGTGGCACCTAACCCACCAGACTCCCCCAATCAATTCAGCCCAAGGGCAGCCCAAGAGTGGGATTGCGCGATCAAACCCCCGCGACGGCTCACAACAAGGCGGGGAGTTGAGGGAACAAATCCCGACAATCTCTCCTTAAAACTCATCTCATTCTCTCGTACAAAACAAGCCACTGGCGATCCCTTTCTGTTGTATATATACATGTATAAGAGATAAAGGGTCGTTGCCCCCCATGCAAGACCACTCAGAGGCACAACGTCTCTTGGACACAGACGACTCATCATCATACATCATGGCAACAGCAGCAGACAAAGAAGCCGAACCCGGAAAAGCCTACGGCGCAATTAATCATAATGGCGATACGAGTCTTGTCGAAGCGGTAGAAGATGAAGCGATTATTCCCAAGGGGGCACTTGATCCTGTTTATGAAGCAAAGGCTCGCATTCTCAACCGTGCTGTGAGTCCTCTGACAACGGGAGAAAGAATGAGCATGACAGCTGACTGGTAAAAAAGATCCAAGACATGGGCATGGGTCGCTATCAGTGGGAGCTTTTCATCGTCATAGGCTTTGGCTGGGCGAGTGATAATCTCTGGCCAATTGTCACGTCGCTCATCTTACCACCCGTCGCAAACGAGTTTGGTGTAACCCATCCGCCCTATCTTACCCTTGCGCAGAATATTGGTCTTTTGGCTGGTGCTATGTTTTGGGGATTTGGCTGTGATGTCTGTAAGTTAATCCCGCCACTTTTCATTTACTGTTAGACCATTTACTTACTCTGTTAGTCGGTCGCAAGTGGGCTTTCAATATTACTCTAGGTTTAACAGCATGCTGGGGTTTAATCTCAGCCTCGGCGCCTAATTTCGCCGCCATCGCCATCTTTGACGCCCTCTGGTCTTTTGGTGTAGGTGGTAATTTACCCGTCGATTCAGCCATTTTCCTCGAATTTTTACCAGCGTCGCATCAATACCTTCTCACCATTCTTTCCATCGATTGGGCCATCGCACAAGTCATCGGTACACTTATCGCATGGCCTCTTCTAGGAAATTACACATGCCAACAAGACACCGTATGTCGACGCAGCGACAACATGGGTTGGCGCTACTTTACCATCACCGTTGGTGGCTTGACACTTCTCATGTTTCTTTCCCGATTCTTGCTATTTAAGATTTATGAATCGCCAAAGTATCTTATGAGCAAGGGCAGAGACGAGGAAGCTGTTCAAGTAGTGCACACTGTCGCCAAGAAGAACGGAAAGACGTCGACGCTCACTCTTGAGGACCTCAAGGCCTGCGAACCGGAGGGTTACGTTGCACAAACCGATACGAGCGCTGCCTTGAAACGATATCTCGAAAAAGTCGACGTTTCTCACATTAAAGCTCTTTTCGCGACAAAGAAACTCGGTCTTAGCACGGGCTTGATCATGGCAGTCTGGGCTCTCATCGGTCTTGGATATCCTCTCTACAACGCATTCATTCCATTCATCCAAGCTACCAAAGGTGCCGACTTCGGCGATGGAAGCACATACATCACCTACCGAAACAGTCTTATCATTGCTGTTCTTGGTGTGCCAGGTGCTTTGCTAGGAGGATGGCTCGTCGAGTTACCTCGTCTGGGACGAAAGGGAACATTGTCTGTCAGTACTGTTCTGACCGGTGTCTTTCTCTACTGTTCGACGACTGCAACTTCCAGCGGTGCTCTACTCGGATGGCAATGCGCTTTCAACTTTTTCAGTAACATTATGTATGCTGTCTTGTATTCTTTCACACCCGAGCTGTTCCCTACACCTCATCGAGGAACCGGCAATGCGCTGTGTGCGTCTTGTAACCGAATCTTTGGCATCATGGCTGTAAGTTTGCTCAGCCCCCACCATATACACTCTTGCTAATATGCATAGCCCATTATTGCGATTTTTGCAAACCTGGAGACTTCTGCTCCCGTCTATACAAGTGGTGCACTCTTCATTACCGCTGGACTCTTGGTATTACTTATGCCATTCGAGTCCAGAGGCAAAGCTGCACTATAAGTACCTAATTTTGTGATACCCGCTTGGACATATGAACGACCTTACGAATTAGCATTGAAAAAAGCTCCATACTCTTTTGGGCTTGAACGAATCATTTTCAACCTTATAGCAAGAGCTCTTTGACAGTAGATCGAGGTTACACAGATAAAAAACACTATTTTATATACACTTCTAGGACAGCAGGACCGAAGCCCCTAACGCAATAGCTCTTTCGATATAAACAGAGAGTATGATAGGATGCTCCGCAAGCAGTTGTATTGGTATCGGGAGAGCTCATATGGTAAAGGTCTTTGGTCATGCTATTGTAGAAGTGTAGGTAAAATAGGGTTTTTATATCTGCGTGGCTTTGGTGTATGTCCTCAGAGATTGCGATTATAAGACTGAAGGAGATGCATTCTGCTCTTTTAATAATACATACGGACTGACAGTCAACTGTTCATTTCCTGTCTTTTGCATCCCGTTCCTTGACTAGATCTGTTTCAAATGATAACCCAGCTTCCTTTCGTAAAATTCCGTACATCGAAGACGAATCCAGTGGTCTCTCTTCCTCATCAGAGTACTTCTTCGCATCTTTCAGATGTTTGATAGCAACTTCCGCCACTTCAAGCTTTGTACCAGACTGTTCTCCCAGATCAATACCGTGACCAACATCCTTGATCGCCAAGTTTAAATCAGACCAAGGACGATCGCCTCTTGCTGGCATGTATGCTCCAGTCGTAAGTCTCTGAGACATGGATAACGCCAAAGGTCCGTACTGCTGCTCGATCAACGCTTCTAGATTTTGACTTCCGAGCCCGGACTTCTCGGCCAGTACGTGCGCTTCTGCAATGATTTCCATGAATCCAGCAGTAATGAAGTTTCTACTCTGATCATTAGTCGTGGTCTACTAGAAGAAAGGGATGGCTTACCCTGCTGTCTTCATTTTACCAGATGCTCTCACATCCTCACCTACCCTGATGACACCCCTTCCCATAACCCCTTCAATGTATGGGGTAACCCTGTCAACAGCAAGATTTGGTCCTGCAACAATCCATAAGAGCTTTCCCTGTGCTGCAACAGGGCTTGCTCCGAAAACAGGCGAAGCGATAAATTGGCCTCCTACATCTTTAACTCTGGTTTCTGCTTTTGCTGAAGAGTCTGGATGAACAGTTGATGTGTCAACAATGAGCTTCGCAGCGAGTTGGTTTGGAGATTCTGGATCGATGATTGCGTCGAGAGTTGACTCCAGGGCTTCGTCATCGCTTAGAGACAGGAAGATGATATCCGAGTTTGAGGCAAGGTCCTTGGCTGACGGTGCTGCTCTGGCGCCGATGTCTTTTAGAGGATCACCACGAGAAATGGTTCGATTGAAATAGATCAGGTTCGGTGCTCCAGTCGAATTCTGATGTTTCTGGAGATTTGTTGCCATGGGAAGGCCCATTGACCCAAGACCTATACTATATCATTAATTGTGATTTGAGTTGTCAATCTAGGGACCTACCGATCCAACCAATTTGAAGATCCAACATTATGTTTCTACAATTAAAGGCCTTTCTAATGAACTCAAATAGTTAGGAAGTACTTCGTTGTTTTTAGTATGTATATATTTGTTGAACGCTGTGCCGCAAAGCCGTGATGACTCAAGACTCGGCTCGGAGCTCCGCAGCTTCGGATATGTCGCCGAGAAGTTAAAGTTAATCTCGGTCGCCGACTATATGAGATTATATGTCAATTGTAGTATTAAATTCCTAAGGGTTAATTACAATGTCCGCGAGTTTGAAACGCGTTTACGGGTGCAATTCAATTTATACTATTGCAGTCACTCCAGGCCAACGTGGAAGTAAACGATATGATTGGCATCGTCCGGGGTAGGCCAAAGCGCGTATCTTAGACCCAGCTTGAAGCTTTCAGATAAATCAATAGACGCCAAATATTCTTTTACGAAGATAACATTTGCGCGAGTGCCTCTATGTGAAAGCTACGCCTCGTTGTGCAAGTTCAATATGCACACCGACACATGGATGCGTAGGGAAGAAACGACATCTTCTGACTTGACGCACTTCGCCAATCAACAAAGAAACATCGGTAGGCCGACCGCGCGGCAGAATTGGGTGGCTTTGTTACAGCGGTCTGATATAAAAAGTGCCCAGTTGGCTTGCCCGACATGGTTCGATTGGATATGAAGCGCCGAATCCTACATATGTGCGGTGTGGCTGATCGCTCAGCCCTGGCTCCCATGTCACAAACCAGGCTGTGTATGCCGTTCGTATTTTACAAACACCGCCGGAACCTACAGAGTAGTCAGCCTACTTAGACTTTACTTCTTCAACTAACGAGTCCATTGCACATCGGACTTTTGTCTGGGCCCTTCATTTACCTGCTATCTATTCAGTCACCTCGCTACTTGTGCCGGCGTTGCAATCATCACTGCTATGGAAGCCGTAGGCGCCGGTGCCAGTATTCTCACCTTTATCACTGTTGCCTTCTCAATCTCCAAGTCCATCCACGAAACCCTTTCGACCATCAGAGATGGACCAGAAATCCTTAGGTCTCTCAATGATGAGCTCTCCCAGCTCGAGATCATCCTTCACCGTTTCCTTTCGCTATCCTTCGCTTCTACAAGCGCGGCCGACATATCTGAACTAGAAGGGCTAGTCAAGAAGTGCCAAGATGATTTAGTTGGTTTTAATACTAAGATTTGCCGACTTGACGTTTCCGGGGGAGATGGTCGAAGAAGTCGGCTCTGGAGGAAGTTGAAGATATGCTTTGAGGAAAAGGATCTTGAACATATACGCGCTGTTGTGCAAAGCCATGTCCAGCTCTTGACACTCCGATTGAGTATCATCCAGGCCCAGCACTTATCACTCACAGCAACACAATCTACCGAGATGTTGGGCATTCTTCATCAGCTCCAACAAGGTATTAGAGCGCTTCAAATATCCGGAACCTCGGTTACTTCCACGAACATAGGTCTGCAATGTGCATCATCAAGGGTAACGGAGTTGAAAGACGAAGAGTTACTCATGCCGCAGGAGACGGTATTAGATGATGCTATTGCTCGTCTGATGCGATTGTTGGAGAAGAAGCCGTGCGTCGTCGAGTCAGACGAATCGGAGGACCTGGTAAACGACCTGGAAAGGCTTTTAGAATCGATCCAGAACAATCTGTCATCTACACACGTAGATGAGACAGAGCAGCATGACTGTCAGGACGTCACTAAGGAGATAAAGCTTGTGAAAAGTATCATCATATCTTCACCGTCTGTGATGATCAACCAGAGCGGTAGGACTGTTTGCATCATTCTAACACTTTTACTGATACAAGTGGAGCAGTACCAGCAGATGTGCTCAGATGCACGACCAACAGAGCAATGCTGTATCAAGACCGAAAGCGAAGAGCGGTCGATACCGACAGAGGTACACTTACCATGACGACAATCAAAAGACGTCGTATGGTATATTCTTCGTCCCTCAAGACTTGGGTACCTGACCAAAATGGTCGGGAGTTTCTCGCAGACTTGACCTTGAAGTCCAACACGAAAAATCAGATGCTTACTCTCATGGTAAACCAGAGACAACTCGTATTCGACCGATTTACCAGTATGCTGCCACGAGTCATAGTTTCTAACATTCTACCACCCGACTCTCCTGTATTCAAAGTGGCTGCGCATGGGTCAGTCAGAGAGCTTATGCCGTGGATAGCTGGGGATAAAGGAAGTCTCCATGACCATGATACTCATGGATGGTCTTTGCTACATGTATGCATCAATCGTATATTGGAAGTGTTCCACCATGGCCGACTGATATGCTTTTCTTGTTCTAGTATGCGGTCGACAACCTTCCAGTTTTGAAATTTCTTATCCAGCAAGGACTAGATGTCAACGAGATCGGCAGCAAGTATACTTGCTTTGAGTACGTCCCGGAGTGAAACATACACAAGGGACCTGGACTGATAAGCTTTCTAATTAGCTCGCCCTTACATGGGACGTATTTTGCCTGCGAAAATCCAGATAGTTTTGCAGCTCTGCTACAAGCCGGGGCCGATCCGACTTTGGTAATTACCGATGCTCAGTCCTGCATAAATATCCTTGCCTTTGATATGCGTGGTCAGGAGGTGAACTTTCTTGACATAAGTCAAAGCAGAAAAGTGGAACTAACAAGATCAGTTCAGGGATCAGTTCAGGCAGATACTATATCACAGCCCATTTGCTTACGCTGCTCCGCAGTTCACAAATGCCGAAAGTGTGCTTAGCGATTTTTGCTCAGCCTGGGTACTGTTAGATCCGCAGGACTTCGATCCAGCTGTTGAGCGTAAAACCTTGGATCTCCTTTTTGACCTTGGTTACTGCATAGATTTTGGAATAGGATGGTCAGTATGCATGTCCAGCGATGAGGTGTTACTCCCAAAGATGCTTGAACGAAGAGAATTATTTGAGTACGTCACGAAGAAGATCCGTGGCTATCCCACAGTGTCCGAAGAAGATTTCATTTTTGACGCATACAAGGTCTGCCATCCTTGTTTTATGTCCAAATCATCATTGTGGGGTGACTTCTGGGACACTGTTCTTGACCGCACCGGATACGATATACTGCGTTTTAGGAAACAATACCCTCGCAGGGCTCGATATAAGGATGGATACACCCGTCAGCACTTCAAAGAACTTTGGCGTGGGAGAGAAGAGTATTGTCCATACTGGGACGACAAGCCATGGCCAAAGTCACCTGACGAAGACGAAGAGCGGGCCCTCAAACTTAATCTCCTTGGAAAAATATGCTACACTTGTAGGATATGCCGAGAAGGCACGCCCGAAGGCTGCAATCAATGTGGGATTTGTCGGCTCGTTTACCGATACTCGTGTCGGGGAGGTCCATACCCCCACGAACACGACGATTCGTGCCCGCGCTCGCGAGTTGGATATTGGGAGATCGACAACGAGACTGGCTTTTGGGGTTTTAGACCCAAAGGGCCGGCAGATGAGGACCTGGAATTTGAGGTGACTTGCGGTGAAGAATTATCGTCGAGTGACGAGTCTCAAGATTGCCAGTCCATTTCGTCAGAATACTCTGACAAGGAATACGACGATGAACTTGAAAGAGACCATCTAAGGGACGGAATTATTGATGATGAGAGCTACAGACTGGGGCAAGACGACAGCACAGGGAAAGGATCCGGCCTCGATCCATCGCTGCCTGACAGTCATGAGGAGTTGTACAGCAACCCATGGGAATCGTAGAGCTTTTTGGCACCAGTTTGACAGGACCTGGCTAGTCGTCTGTCGCTAATAGCTCAATGTTGGGAATGGCTTGTATCGGGAATATTTTGTGATGGTAAAATGAAAATGGCAGTACGGAGAGGCTTAGAGGAAACACCCTCGTTTTCCGTTCTCCTTCTCAGTTACATTAGGTATACTACAATTTTGCGTTCCCCTCCTTGATATTAGTCCAACCCTCAGTCTCACTCTTGGGTAGATCCATGATCGTGTCATCGGCACCAAACCTATCCAGAGGATCTTTGCCCCAAAACTCAGTAAACTTCTCCGGTCTCCACCTCCAAAACTTGGTAAATCTCTCCTCCAACGTACCCTCCATACAATCAGAGATGAACCCTCCAATGGACGTAATGTGCTTATACCCAGTGCCACAATCACCCGAAGCGACAACAAGCGAAGGATGTTGAGGATGATAGGTGATGAGAAAGTTCCGATCATAGGTATCAGCGCACCAGCAGATTCGAGCATGGACGAGTGGCCTGTCTGCTAGATGTGGCATAATATCTCTAAGGAAGTCACGCATGCGGCGTTCTGACTCAAGAGGAATCTGATGCTTAGCGAAAGGGACGGATTGGGGGAATTTAGCACCAGGCTTTTGAACCCAATTCACATAGCCGGGATGTTCATCGCACATCTTTAACTGATGAAGATCCTCGTCGGGTTCCATGAAGAAACCCTTGTTGATGTTGAAGAGCACAGGAAGATTCTTATAAAGTTTGGTCTCCTCGGGTGTCATTTGGATGTGGCCAAGCGTCCAAGCAGTTGGACGAATCTGGTTCTCAAAGTCAAGGAATCGCTCAGCTGATGCACCAGCTGAAAGAATTGTTCGATCAGCTCTGTGCTCTTTGCCATCCATTGTCTTTGCACCTTTGACATCTCCGTTCTCGAAGATAAGACTCTGGACTTCGCCTTCGGGTGAACCCGTGATGAACTTGACACCAAGTCTCTTGCTCTCTTCGAAAGCAGCTGTCATAGCCTTTCGAGCATGAACCCAGCCAGAGCCTTTTGATTTGTAGAAGCCCTTCCAACCGGGAAACTCTCCGGTCAGAACACCTTCAGGCATGGTCTTTCTGAAGTCTTCGGCTGTGTTGAGAGGAGTGAATTCGTTGATCTTATCACCGACTTCGTCTTCTACGACTGCCTTGATAGCTTTTGGCGTTGAAGCAGAGACGACATAGCCTGTGTCGTGACAATAAGGCTTGAAGACGGGGTCATGTAGCCAGCCTTGAGCTTGGGCGTAGGTGAGGGATTGCCAAATGGCATCTTCATCTTCCCCTTTGTTATCGGAGACATCTATACATGGTTAGTCCGTCGATCAGTTACATTTGGTAATTGAGATGACTTACTCAGCCCACTTGCGATCTTATTCACATCATGACCGGCAGAAGTTGGTGATGGAATGTTGTTAACATCAAGAAGCGTGACGCTCTTATAGCCTCGACGAGCGAGATGGAGAGCTGTTGAGCAACCCCATGTTCCGCCACCGACGATGAGAATTTGAGAGTCTTTGCTAAGAGTTGGAGCCGAAGCCATATTGAGGATCAAGGTTGAATAAATGAAATTAAACTAGTCAATGAAGATGGAGAAACCAGAATGGCAGATCTTAGCTCCAAACCAGGAAGATATAGTCAAAGCTTGACAATGATATGTTCTGCAATGAAGGTCCAGCCGATGCAGACGTTGAACCCACATGAAGCTATTTTACTCCGATTGGTTGATGGGACTGAAGAGGTTCAGCAGAAGCGATGATCTAAACCGGATATAGCAGTCGACAAGATCGTCAGGTGATCGTAGGCCAAGTGGAGAGTCAGGGGAACCGGGAATAAGCTTGTCTAGCCAGAACCTGATGCTCTCATCCCCCGCTTTTATTCTCAGACTTCACCAATTCCACCAGCATAGCATCCATCCATTGGCATTACATTCGCTATTACCTTCCTTATACTGACGGATCACTTACTTGTTCGTCCCCTAATAGCCTGATCTTACCCCCATCCCAGCTATTTCCCCATCTCTCTAATGCCGAGGCGAAGACCTCCCGGTAACCCAAAACCCGTTCAGCGTCGTACGCGCTCAGGCTGTCAAACATGCCGCTCCCGCAAGGTCAAATGCGACGAGGCCAAACCCTCTTGTCGAAACTGCACCACAAGAGGTTTAGCGTGCAACAACTCTCTGCAGCTAAAATGGGAGTCTGAGTTTACAGCGCGCGGGCTATCGTTTGGCAGAGAGGGCGTTTGGGCCAAGGAAGATAAACCGAGACAGCGAAACCCTGTCGCTCACTCGCCGGCGCTTATGGTTCTACCTTCGGTTGAGCCGAGACACTTTATTAATACTTACCATAGCGACTTTGTGAGGGATCCAAATTTGGAGAAGAGTCTTGTTAGAGAGGCTATGATGCTTAGAGAGGAGGATGGTCCAGCTGCTACTGCTCTTGTTTGTCGAACACGATCAACGTCGCCGAGTTTAGTACACTCAATATCTTCTTTTCCTACCCTGAATACCACGGAGCGCAGCCTTTTTGAATACTATCTGCTTCGACTATGTCCTCTCACAACGCCTTCTTCACAACTCTCTTCGCCATTCGCAAGTATGGTTGCGCCGCTCTTCACACATGCCGGCCAGGACCTCCTCGTCCAATCTGTCTTGGCATTCGCAGCTCGGCACAGAAGTATCAAAGACCCATCATGGGCACGATCAGCCATGAGGATGAAAGGCAACGCCCTCACGGGGCTTCTCCAAAAGATTCGATCTCCAGATGTCACCGCAGACGTTATTCTCGATCCACAAGTTCCAGCAACGATGATGTTTCTTTGTCTCTATGAAATCCTAGATAACGGGGACTATCGCTGGGTGTTTCATCTTCGAGCGAGCCAGGACTTTATGAGAAAACGACAGCAACTGGCACTTCCTTCTAGTCAACATATTGGATTTGGAAGTCTTGCTGCGTTTGCAGAGCGGTATTTCGCTTTCCAAGACGTCATTAGCAGAACGGCTTGTGGAAATTCACCAATATTTGGGCTGGAGTATTGGCAGAGACCGGATCATACGGAAGACATCGATGCATGGATGGGATGTAGTCCAGCAATGGCTTCTGTTATCTTCAAAATCACCGAACTTGCACGGACGAGGAACAGAAATAACATGTCTCAGAAGGAATACGATCTTCAGGTCGAGGAACTCGACAGAGAATTGGCGTTGGTTAGCTCCAATGTCACCGCCGTCGAAACCATAGACGAAAACGTCCGAAGAAGTGTCGATCTCAAAAAGACTTCGGTACAACTGTACTTTCATTGTCTTCTCAGAGACGCAGATCCATCCACACCCCAAGTAACCCATCTCGTCACAAAGGTCTTGCAGTCAATCCATGGCCTCATTCAAAAAGGTAGCGCAGCAGGACTATTATTCCCTTTATTCGTCGCAGCAGTGGAACTCGATCCGTTACAAGACGACAGCATATTCTATCATGAAGGGTTGGAAACCTATCTGTCTGGAAGACAGATGGTGTTAGAAATTCTTGATGCAATGGTTGGCTCATCGCTAGCAAATATTGAACGAACAAAAGCAGTTATCCTCAAGGTTTGGAGGATGAGGGATTTGCATACGCAGAGGGAGTCTCCTTTGGTGGGAATGGGTGATGCTAATGATTGGAATTATTTCGTGAGCCCTTATACTCAGAATTTGAACTTGGCTTGAGGTGGAACCGGTTAAAAGTTTGTATAGCGATATGTGCCATTGTGGCGATTATTATATCCCAAGAAGATTAATGAATAATGATTTGAACATAGTATTTGGCTGTCTACCGCAGAATAAAACCAGGAAACACGGTATCAGCAGGGTCGATAAAGAAACTCATCTTTCCAACCAAATTAGCGGTGCCTCTAACACGCGGTACACAAGCCGGGAATTCGACGGGACTGTCCTCCTCAGAGACAATATCCGCTTCAAACAACGTATCAATGATAGACCGATGCAAAAGCTTACCCTGTCCAGCCCCAAGTCTTCCCTCAGCAAGGAGAACCGCGACTCTGGAAGCTGTACCTGAGCCACAGGGCGAACGATCAATCTGGCCGTCTGCGAAAATAGTAACATTCCTCTGTCGGACCTCTCCGGAATCGTCAGGGTTTTCTTCATTATAGAAGATGACGCCGTACAAGTCGTATGGTCCGTAGTGTGCTCTTGTACCAAGCGCTGCTTTAATCTCCCTTCCGATATTGATGAACTCGATGTGCTGACTCGGCGACACGGTGAGACCCAATTGAGCAGCGTCCACATGAGCATAGACAGCACCTCCAAAAGCCAAATTTAAACTGACGTCGGTACTGTGTGAAGGAATTGTAACAGAAATATCTTTGGCAATTTGATAGCTTTTGACGTTGATGAAGTCGCCATGAACAGGTCTACCCTGCTCAACGGCAATCTTTGCTACCACCCGTCCGGATGGAACGTCAATAACCACATCAACATTTCCATTCTCCGGTACTTCGACTAATTTTCTCGTAACAGCCCAATATCCGAGAGCTATGGTTCCATGGCCACATGCGGTTGAGAAGCCATCCTTGTGCCAAAACAGCACTCCGAAATGGGCGCCGGAGTTATCGGGTGGGGTAATGAAACCGCCGTACATGTCGGCATGACCGCGCGGTTCGTGGCATAGCGATTGGCGAATTTGGTCCAGAGGATGATCAGGGGTGTTGATGATGCTGAGACGGCGGTCTCTTACTGTTGCGGCGATTGGGATTATATCTTTTGGGAGGGTCTGGACAATACGGAATGGTTCACCGGCTGTTAAGTGTTAATTGCTGTTGCCAGATCATAAATGGATGAGCCCACCTGTATGCCAGTCTTCTGTGTCAATCCAGAACGACATATTGACTGATGTATGATATAAGATAAACTTCCCTGATCCAACTGAAGCTTTCATCCATTTTATGCGACGAACACGCCGCTATGATCGGTGCATCGGATCGGGGAGCCGACGCCGATGCGGGGCACTTCGACTCCGACTCCGGGCCGGTCAATTGGGCTCACATTCTGAGCATCCCGGCCGTGCCATAGACTTTCACTACAGAAGTTTCAGTGTCAGCAACAGCGGTATCCTTAAGCTTCAAAAGAATAATTTAGTAATCTGCAACAGAGTCGCGGATATCCTCCGGCAGTTGAATCATGACAGCCGCGTGTAACTGTCTACACAGCGACACAGCAGGGCAAACACAGAATGACAGATCGATCGGTGCGACGCGCGTTTCGTTTTATTAAGATTGTCAGATCGTGAGCGAGCCGCGGGTGTGATGAATCAATGACAACTGTGTATCTTTGACATGCTGATCTGTTTATGATCCTTGGATAATCTGTTATTGTGGCGTGTGCTTTGTTTCTCAATAGGGTTGGTGGCAGAGACAAAGAAAGCTCGCTCGACACGTTGACCATTGAGACTTGGGAGGGCGGAGCCGGCAGAGGAATCAATAAGTAAGTGGCTCGGCTGTACATTAATATTGGAATAAAATTGACCTATTCAAGGCTGTGTCTTTTCTTTTTGCCCTGATCATCTGTGGAGAAATAAAGCTTGGTAATTGAGGGAGGCCACTCACCTAGATAGCCGTGTGAAGGGTCGTCCTTTTAGAGTTATTGGCAACGATAAAATCTTAGGACCTGGAAATAGGGTTCCTTCATCTTGGCAACAGTAACGGCTAATGACAGCCGTAAAAGCTTGTTTTCAGAGGGAATGTAGGGCAGAATAAGGGATGGCTTGCGGCTGAGATCTGATCCCTCTCCCTTGCAGTCGCTTCGTTACCAGGGGGCCAGCCTGTCCTTGCCAACACCAGCTCCCTCAGCTGTCGAGTCCTTTGTCGAGTGGATGCCATTCAATGACAAATCTTTTCCATTTGTGCTGTTGACTAACGTTATTGTCGCCAGGAACTGGTTAATGTAGTAAAATGTTTGCTTTCCTTGTACAGTGCTCAATAGCTGTCAATAGCCCGGTTAGTAGGTCTGGTAGCGATGCGGAGCAGTATCACGTTAAGCTTCATGTCAGGTGCGACTCGACTGCAGCGTTCCTTCCGTCGCCGTCGCCTTTTCGACTTGTGTAAGGCGACACGGGTATAACATAACAATCAGCTGTTTTCTTCTCTTCCTTCCAGTTCATTAGCCTAGTGGTATTTACTCCTCCCTTCAATTGAGACTGAAACAATTTACGCTTCTTTCTCTCCTTCTTTCGCGCCTCAGTGAGTTACTCTCAGCTTCTCATTCGACGACCCGCGAGTTAAACATATTATGCGCCTCTTCAATTCATCTTCGACTGTCTTTCAGGCATGCTGAGGGTGTCGTAGCCCATTCCTGACGCCCTTTCTTCATACCAATATGGCTCAACGGTCTCACCCATCTACGCAAGGGACGCGATTCTCCTTACGCCACTTGATTCACCCTTCACAGTCCACAATTAACCTTACGAGAGCGCTGCGCACCCTTTATCTTTTGACTTCTTCACTCATTCAAAAGTCTCGCCGGCTTCCCGTCTTGGCTGTCAATTCACTCCGTCACCAAAACATCATCAAACGTTTGATCATGGCGGAACCATCAGCTATGGCCCTCGTGGGTCGATTACTACCTGTCGTCTTTTGCGTTCTGCTTTTCCTTTCCATCACGGCTCATCAGTTCTATCCTTCCGACGATCCGTATCGATGTAGAGCTCTTCTAGGAGAGAGCGAGAGAAATGGGAGCTGGCTCCATGCACCAGATATCACGGGAGCGAGGAAGCCTTTCAACAATTGGCAGCCTGATGGGTGTATGCTACACCACTATCAGTCGGACGAAATTAAAGAATGTATGGGAGATCGCCATGCCGTCTTCTCGGGAGATTCCACGACAAGGCAGATTTTCTGGGGCATGGCGCGACTTGTATGTTTGCTCTTTGTTGTTGTTCTTGATGTGGTTCTGCTACTAACCAAATGCTCTAGCTGGACCGTAAGAAGGCGAAGAAGGGACGCGATGAGCTCCACCCTCACAGAAGTTACAATGCCAGTTTTGGAGGTGTCCGAATGCTTCATATATGGAACCCCTACTATAACACTGCTAAGCACCAGAAGATCTCTTTGAGAGAACAGCTCGAGCTCATGAGTGATAACATGCATGACCCCTCTAGCGAGGAAAGAGAGCAGGGCCAGCCCGGCCTCATCATGCTTGGTGCCGGAGCTTGGTACGCCGGCAACTACTTTGCGAATGAATCTGAGGTGCAGTTCGAAACGGCTTTAGACAACATCACCGAAATTCTACATCTTAGCGACCTACCCACGTTCGGTACAGCACCCATGGATCCTGAAGAGGGACTTGGTAACTCAGTCTTCATCGCTCCTGTTGCGCCTCCCTATTATAATCAACTCCCACCTTCAAGAACAGGACCTAAAGGTGTTCATAAGGGAGAGGTTGAGGCTATTGATAGGTACATCTATTCGCAGGAACACAAGCACAACCTTCGGCTGCTCCGAGCCTTTCCTCAGCTTTCCCTCAATCAGCCCGAAGCTATCGTTGACAAGACAGGAACCGGTTTCCACGTCATTAACTCGGTCGCTGAGATCAAAGCCAACATCTTGCTCAACCTTCGATGCAACGCGAAAATGGACCGAAAGTCCGGCTACCCGTACACTCGTACCTGCTGCACTGACTATGGTGGTCGGTCATGGATACAGGTCGTCGGCCTTGCTGCACTGGCCCTCTACGCCATCGCTTGTGTCTGCTTCGAGGGTTTCAGCTTTGTGTCGTCGCTGGAGATCAAGGGTATCAACATGAAGGTTGGCATCTTTGCGGTCGCCCTCATCTACTGCCATGCTGCTGATCGTACACATTTGTTCTCCAAGGGCATGAAGGAGTTCGTCCCGAAGGAGTTCTATGTACTCATGGCAATCTGCGCAATCTTTGGTGCGCTTACCATTCGCAAAGTCACATTCCGTGCGCCTCGTTTACCTACTGTCGCGACCGAGAATACGGATGAACCTGCGCCTGCGCCACCCGTGGTGCAGGATGCTGGTATTCTGGCCAGAGATCAGACTGAAGAATGGAAGGGATGGATGCAAGCTGCTATCCTTGTCTACCATTGGACCGGCGCTTCTGGCAATCTTCCCATCTATATCTTCATCCGATTGCTCGTTGCTGCGTACCTTTTTCAGACTGGATATGGTCACACCATCTACTTTCTCTCCAAGAAGGACTTCTCATTCCGCCGCATCGCCAGTGTTCTACTCCGTCTCAACATCCTCAGCTGCGCGCTGCCCTACATCATGGGAACTGATTATATGTTCTACTACTTTGCACCTCTGGTCACCTTTTGGTTCCTTATAGTTTATTCCACCATGGCGATCTGCTCAGGCTTCAACGACAGTATCAAGGTCTTGTGTAGCAAGATTTTAGCATCTTTTGTCTTTGTCACTCTGGTGCTCAACGTTACCCCCGTCATGGAATGGATCTTTGCCATTCTCGATCTTGTCTTCCGCATCAAATGGGACCTAGCGGAGTGGCAGTTCAGAGTTTCTCTTGACGGATCCATTGTATTCGTTGGTATGCTTGCTGGTGTTGTGCACCAACGTGTCGAGCGTGATGCTTCTTGGTATACCAACTACAAATTCGCCATCATCCCATCCATCCTGGCTCTAATGGGCTTCACGTACATGTGCAGCTCTATCGAAAGCAAGGCGGTTTATATCCTGCTACACCCTGTCATTTCAATCATCCCTGTCCTCGCCTTTATTGGTCTTCGAAACGCCACGACTTTCATGCGGAACCGCTACTCTACAGCGGCAGCATGGCTTGGCAAGTGTTCCCTCGAGACTTTTATTCTCCAGTTCCACATCTTCCTGGCTGGCGACACAAGAGGTGTCCTTCTCTTGGATGTCTTCAAGGGAGATGGTAGCCTACTCAATGACCGCTGGCGAGATCTGGTTGTCATTGTGCCCGTCTTCCTTTGGATCAGCCACTTGGTTGCCGAAGCATCAGGGCACATTGTGAAACTCATTATGGGCGATTCTCCGCCGAGACTAACTATGCCGAGTGTCGAAGAGGAGGACGATGACGAAAATCAACTTAAGATTGTTGAGCCTGTGTGGGAGAGTATGCCAATGCTCAACAGTGTGCACCTGGACCGTGCCAAGGACTTTTGCAAGTCTGTTACCTCTGGACTTCACTTGCGTGTCGGCGCTATCCTGGGAGTCATGTGGCTACTCAACTGGGTAAGTTTTTCTTCAGTTGTTGGTATAACATAACTTCTCTAACTTCCCTTAGTTGTATTAAAATAGCGTATACCGTTTCGGGTTTGATAGGGCATTTTGCTCGATGATTTAGTAGAGTAGATGGGTTTGCATAGTCCGAAAGGGTCACATGAGTAGGTTACGGGTCATGCATTATTTTGTATTTTAGATTTGAATATAGATATCAGATAAGCTGAGTTATTCTCAGCCTTCAAGCACAATCATGTCCATGCCACTTAGGAAGAAGGGTCCTCAAAATAGCATTCCCAAAATAAGAAAAACAGAGCCAGAAACTAAAACAATTGTATTTCCAAAACTGAAACAGATTCCTGCTGTACCTACTTAGCACATACCTTTAGCGTCATTCCTCGAGAACAGTCTCACCCTTCTTCAAACCAGCCCAATTCCAACAAGCCTCCCATATAACATCCCTTTTCTCGGCATCCATACAGATCGGATCCTCCTTCTCCCGTCTTAATCCCATGAAATATCCCGTTTCGCCCTTGTATTTCTCTCCTACAGCCAAATCGGCCAGTTCCTGTCCACTCTGAGCGGCAGATCGCAACTCATCGGTGACATACTTCAGGAAGGGCAAAAACAGAACAATGAGGCCGAACACGAAACGTATGAGTGGTGTTTGGATCTTGTGCGCCCGTGAGTCGACCATGCCGCCTGGATCCATCGCTACAGCTGTAATACCTGATAGTTCCGGGTTCTGAGTCTCTGTATTAGTACGTTGAACATAGAGTGATTTTGAAATTACGTACCTTCTCGATCTTTGCGTTTAGATCATGCATGAACATGATATTCGCCAACTTACTCACTCCGTACCTGTAAAACCCATAATGGTATTCCTTTCCAGGTGCATCTGGCTTGGGTTTCACAATGAGCTCCACATCCTCGGGTATACCAGTCCTAATATTAAACAATGGATGTGGTCGGTCCGTATAATGCGTGTTCGAACCAAGCATGACAATCTTTCCATCCTGTGCCATTGATCCAAGCAGTTTTAGTACAAGCAGGTAATGGCTCAAATGGTTGACCTGAAACGTCTGCTCGTATCCATCTGAAGTGTAAACTTGTTCTTTCAACGACATTGTAAAGGCGTTGCACACGATGGCTTTTATAGGTGGTATTTCACCATTCTCAACACACTTAGCGGTACTTTCGGCGAATTCTCGCACTTTGGATAGAGAGGATAAATCAAGAGATTCGATAGATGCGTTGGAGGGATTTGGTGATGTTGAGATTATGTGGTTGAGATGCGCTGTATTTATGTCGTCAAGAGACGCATTCCGAACTGTTGCGAGAAGAGTGAGGTTTGGGTAGTGTGCTAGGATGTGTGAAACGAAAGCTTGCGCGCAGGAACCATTTGCGCCTGTTATTATGACCGTTCCTGTTTCTGACGGTGGCATGGTGATAACTGAGTGTTTCGAGTGATGGATGCAGTTTTGTCGGAGGTGATCAGTTTGTGGTTGTAAACGGACAGGTTTTAAAAGAATCAATTGACTTGTTATATGTGATGGGATTAATGCATTCTATACCGTTTATATATGATTTGAGCTCATACTGCATGTCAACTGTCAAGGGGTTGCTATCGCCAAGCGGAGTCCACCGGAGTGGGCCCGGAGTTCCGAGGAGTTCATGGGAACTCCTATGAAGTCCTAGGAAGCTGGAGTCTAACAATCCAGGTCTGAACTTGCGCAAAACATCAACTATAATCGCTATACAATCATCAACTCTTTCAAAGTTCGCTCTCATAACTTTACCACCATAGCTCTACTAGACTACACGCCTTGAAGTAGCGATGAGTAAGCATAAATTCGGACCCTGGTAAACCTATCGGACGTTGAGTAACCTTTAACCATGGGTTTACCGTTAACTAAACGGGCGATTTACACAAAGTTTATTGTTCCGTAGAGTCTCAACACTATGCCTGTCCTTTTCCGAACCCATTGCCGCTGTAGTTGAGCCATGATACATAGTAGTCTTGATTTGTCATCCTCTCCACCACCTAGGCGGACCGCCCGGGTCATTACCCGATCGTTAAGTCGTTTGTCAGATTCTTTGCGTCAATGCATCATCACTCACTTAGAATCTCACTATATAATTACCAGAAATTCGGCACATAAGAAACAACCTGAGCCTTTGGAAAGAAATACGCAGCGATTCTCAAAATGATGGAAAGGATCCAGTATAGCGAGACTCAGCTCGAGACTTACTACAACCGCATTAATTTCCCAGACTCTGAGCGAAAGTCCACTATCACCAACCTCTCATCCGAAGCTCAACTTGACTTCCTTTTCACCCTCTCAAAACATCAACTCCTCTCTGTCCCATTCGAGAATCTCACGTTGCATTACTCATGGCATAAAGTCATCGATGTCAACGCAGACCACCTATACAACAAGATCGTCAACGAAAAACGAGGCGGTTACTGTATGGAGAACAATTCCTTCTTCCACACGGTTCTTGTAACTCTGGGTTTCGAAGTGTACATGGTTGCTGCCAGGGTGTTCAGTCCTGATGTGAAGAGGTATGGTGGCATTACGCATTGTCTCAATGTCGTAACCATCGGAGGAAAATCATATGCTGTTGATGTTGGCTTTGGTGCGCGCACACCGACTATTCCTATGGAACTTCTTGACGGGAAGACTTTTCAAAGGTCAGACTCTGGGGAGATGAGGCTACGACACGATACTATTCCTCAATACCTCAGTAAGCAAAAGGTCTGGATCTACGAATTCCGGTCAACAGCCGACGGTGAATGGATTCCCCAGTGGTGTTTTATCGACCATGAAGTCCTACCCGATGACATCCGCGTCATGAACATGTCTCCCTCGAAAAGCCCGTCGAGTTTCTTTACTTTCAAAATCGTTGCTGTGCAGTTTACCTCTGAAAAGGAGGATTTCTCGAAGATGGAGACAAGGGATTCGAAACATATTGGTGGAGATATCGGCGGTAGCGTGTTTATCGATGGAAACGTCATGAAGTATAGGAAGAAAGGAGAGGTCAAAATGGAAAAGACTTTTAAGAATGAGGATGAGCGATTGGAGGCTTTGAGGAAATATTTTGGTATTGAGTTGGCGGAGGAGAATAGGAGGGCTATCAAGGGCACTGCCGGTGCCATTGCATAACCAGTCCACATGAAGCTCTTAGATTTTGGAATAGGACTTAGAACATCTTTGAGAATGGGCAAGCCCATACCAGGGTTCCAACGTAAGAAATACCAGAATCCGACGGGAGAAATCGCCTATTGAAACCCCATGTCATCCAGAATTGCCCACGCCATCGAGGGACTCATCATATCATCATCAGTCTCAAAATGTCCTGCCTTAGCCATCGCTTTTCGTTCAACCTGTTCCCTAGCCTTCTCATTCAACTTATGGGCCATAGCCAACATGGTCCAATATGGCTCTTTTGGCAAATATTTACTCATCCCATCAAAGATCACAAAGCAATTGTCCAGCAGCTGACGGTCGTTCTCAGTTAAAGCGTGGTCTGGATGCTCGATGAGATTGACGATAAGGAGAATTAGACACGAGAATGAGCCGCAGGTATGGAGCCTGTTAGATAAATGTGAGTTTGAATCTCAATGAAAATTTGGAAGACTTACCAGAGAATATACTCGGTTGGTTTTCTCTTCATTAGTAACTGCAAGCATACTCTTGCATACCTAACACACTCGTTCCATCCAGGAGGCAAAGGCGGTATATCACCTCTTCTCACCACCCCATCAACTTCGTCACTCACATCAAGAACAGCAGGCGTTAAATATCGCTTCACCCTGTTAACCCACGCATCCTCAAAGGTAAATATCGAACGGATTTTGATCCGACACTCAGCATGATGAAACCAAAGATTCATCATCAAATCACTTGCTGCCGGAGAAAGTCGTTGGCGGATGCCCTCCGCCGTGTGTAATTCAACTGGTATCTCTTTGACCCAATCAGCCAGCATTTCTTCTATGCGAATTATCATGATGTTCCTTTTTTCCTGTGCGAGGTTTTTTGACTCCTGTCTGTAAAGGAGATCGTAGGCTTTGCCTTGAATGTATGCGAATCGTGCTTTTGTCCGAAGAAAGTTGAAGCGGACGCTGTCTGTTGAAGAGGTGATGAGTCCGAGGTTAGAGTCGGGGAGGTCCATATCTGTGTCGCCGTCTTGTTGTGAGTATGGACTTTGGGATCTTTGTGACATTTCCTATGAATGTTCAGCAGGTTTCAGTGTGATCACCTAAATGTCGACGTACCCTGTCATATATGTACGAGAGCCAGAACAAGCATGTTCTATGCTCTTTCTCAGTATTTGACAACCCTTTCAATGCGTCTTTTGAATTCAATTTCAGACTTTGAGCAAACCTGACAACACTGCCAGTCAAAACGATAGCGAGTTGAAAGTCAGACGACCCGAGAAACAAAATCACCATGCCTAGCAGTACTTGAAGCCCCATAAGATCCTTCCCTTGAACCATCAACTCGGACATAACTGACCGTACATTCTGAAGACATCGAGTAAGTGCTGCATCATCTGAGCCCCGGCCTTCTAGTACACGATAGCTGATAGCCAGAACAACATTTATAGCGGCCCATGAAATAATCGACCTTTGGGTGGTTTGAGCAAAAAAGTCGAGAAGCATACGCATAAAGGCAGTCTCATAGAATAGCGGGATTATGGGGTTGTAATTCCGGAAATAGTTGTCCACAACTGGAAGGATCTCTGATAGAGGTGCGAGCTCCAGCTGATTGGATGTTGTGCCGTTCACCTGAGATGACATAGGAGATATGGTGGGCGTAGAAAGGCAATCTGCCACATCGTGAGGTGTCTGAGCAGGTGACACCGCCCAGTCGTTTGATGATCCGGAGAACGCGACATTATTCACAGAACCACTGATATCCTGATGGAGTTGTGCGGCATGATTTTGCCCTGCAAGAACAGTGAGTAGTGACTCTATAGTCACCAAACGCTCTTCCAACGAAGCGATACGATCAGTTCTTAACAATCAGCACAGCTCAATACTATCAGTTCCAGCTCTCCTTACTGAGATCCTGTTTGACGGGGCGTCGCTTTGCGTTTACTTGTCACAGTCGTCCTGCATGTTACTGCATACAGAGTACAATTAGAACATGTCGGTTTGCGCCCATCACATTTCGCTTTTCTTGCAACACAATGATCACAAGCTAAAAGATAAAGATTTTAGCATTTGATTCTCTCAATTGGTGCATATTATTGCCCTCACCTTTGCGTCTACTCGAGACCGTCTCCATTGCTGAAAGATAAGTAAGTGATTGATCAGGTCATGATTGACAAAGGGCTGCAGTAGCGGGGGCGATTAACTGGACTGCTAAATTCGACCATTGTCGGATAGCGGTGTTGGCGGAGAACCCGCTGAAACTCCGCCGCGTTTGCAAGGATTTAGGGTAATGTGCACTATTTATCCCGGCGGCTAAGCTGTATCCCTGAATATCACTTCTTATCGTGTCAACTGAGAGTGTATGTCTATGATGATGCCGAGTTTGTGCATTTTCGTATTTGATACAGGGCGATTGGTCTTTCAGGTTCGACACCCTCAAAATTGGGATTACTCCTTGGCTGCATGTCATATCAATTCAACATTTTCGGTTCTCGCCCCGTTATAGTAAGCACCGGGGAGATTCCGACTTAGCTCCTCGTTACTTCTCGCGGAACATTGCTCATCCGCCCCGGTGCTTGACCTGGCTTGAGCGGTGGCCACAATGCGGGGATGGTGATTCCTTCGTGTGCCTCACAAATCCACAATCGCCTGTGTATCGGTCCAAGTGACAAGTCAAATCAATTCAAGAACAGCAAACTCCATTTTTTATTTGCTTCCCAAGCGCAAATTCGCCTCTAGTTCTATCGCGCGTCTATCGCGTATGTCTAGTCTATCGTTTATGTGTCTATCACATCCTCAATTCGCGAATGTGTGTTCTATCGTCTCATAACATAGCATGGGTAGCCTCGATCGATCCCTGACCAGAGGGAGATCTACTCCTTGGCCCAGCGCATAGCACCGGGAACAGCGGGGTCGTGCTCGACGTACTTGAGGGAGCCGAAGATGGTCCAAAGCTGGCCGAGGAAGTTGCGGTCGTCGTGGCAGTAGTGGTCGCCGATGACGGGCTTGATGGCCTCGGTGGCCTCGTCAGCCTTGTAGAAGGGGATCTTACTGCAGTGGGGTTAGTCACGGATTGATCGATTGGGATCATTTGAGGAGCCAACTTACGGGAACAAGTGGTGAATGACGTGCTTCTCAATGATACCGTGGAAAAGGTGCTTGCCAATGAAGCCGAACTCGCGGTCAACAGTGGCGAGAGCACCCTTGACATAGGTCCAGCCCTCAGCGGTGTAGTGAGGGAGCTCGGTGTGGTGGTGGTGGAGGTAGGTGATGGCAACTAATACCACGTTAGTAACAATCCAGCGATTCAATCACCCTCAAAAACTTACCGAGCCAGTGGTGAACCCAGAGGTAGGGGACGAGGTAGAGGTAGAGAACAGTGGAAACGCCGACCTGCTTGGAAGCAAAGTACAGAGCGGTACCCATGAGAGCAAGGCCGATGTCGGAGATGAGGATGAAGATGGCCTCGTTGGGTCGGAAGACAGAGCTGGTGGGCTCAAAGTGGCTGACGCGGAACCAGCTGGCGAGACCGCTCTTGGGCTCCCACTGCTTGCTGCCCTTGCCAGAGCTGGCGTTGAAGAAGAGGTATACCTGCCATCCGAAGAGCTGGTGGAAGATGAGCTTGACGGCCTGGGCAATGGGGGTATCCTCGATGAGCTCAGCGACGTCCATGCCAGCAATGCGGAAAGACATGGAAGGCTTGGGAGAAGTGCGGGGCACAAAGGCCATGTCGAGCTCCATGTGGCCAGTGAAGCGGTGGTGTCGGTGGTGAGAGTACTTCCAGCTGAAGTAGGGGACCATGAGGAAAGAGTGGAGGAACCAGCCAGTCACGTTGTTGAGCTTGCCGTGGAGAGAGAAGGCACCGTGGCCGCACTCGTGACCGAGAATCCAGATACCGGTGCAGAAGAGACCCTGAACAAAGCCGTAGGCCATCCAGGCGGCGATGCGGAGGTACTGGTCCTCAATACCGGGGATGTAGGTCAGAGCAGCCCAGACGAGGGCGCCGACCATGGTGAAGTCGCGGACGACATAGTAGTATGAGGTGATGAGCGAGGGCTGGAAGCAGTGGGCGGGGATGGCATCCTTGATGGTCTTGATGTCGGGGAACTGAGGCTGAGAAGTGGCCTCGAGAGTGACCTGAAAAGACACGATGTTAGAAGAGGCTTCAGACGAAAGCCTGACCGACTTGGCTTACCTTGGGCAGGTCCTTCTCAACCACAACAGTGGTGGCAGTTCGCTGTCTGGTCGCCATTGTGCGTAGCGATTGAGGGGGGAGAATGCAGAGTATACAGCGAAACTCAGCAGAGGGGAGGGATGATCAAGGTTGAAGAAGAAAAGGAGGAGGAAGAAGACGAGGAAGGAAGAAAAATCTCAGAAGCCTTTTGCGCTCCCCAACAAGGCTCTAAATATTTCGCTACGGGGGGACCTACCTACACTCTCTCCATACGAATCCCATCTCCAGTCTCCGTCTCAGGATTGTCGACCTTGACCTAATCTAGCGATAGCTTTCCTCCCAAGCACGAAAAAAAAAGAGCGGATACAGGCAGAGGCAACATTTTTTTTTCTCGAAGCCGAGAGGACCCTAACTCTCACAAGGGTTTGAGAGAAGAGGAATAGGGGTCCAGACTCCATCAGATACCCCTGACAGACCAATAGGGACAAGCTCAATGGCCCACGATGTGCGGGAGATCATGGAGAGGAGACGTGTTGTCCATGTAGGCGGTGGAGCCCTGAAACTCCATTAAAAGAAGAGTGTTAAAGCTTGTGAGTGAGCTTAGCTTGTGGTAGTAGCCTTTGGAGGCAAATAACATTAACCGAGGGTAGCAAGGGGACCTTGTAGGTTTGGGTTTTTTTTGTTGAGGAGACGCTGTTTTGCGGTGAGATGGGAGAAGTCAGCGGGCAGGCATTGTCGCCTCTTTTTCTGGGTATCTTGTCTTTTCTCGGCAATATCGTGTCTACGGATTGATAAGAAGTGTTGCCTTGTTTGTTATGTTCCCCTCTCTTTCTCCTTTTTGTTTGTTGGCCGATTAATGAAGATCTGCTAAATGTCAGATTGAGTGGTGACACTGACACTGACACAGACACACAAAGTGTGTGCCTGAAGAGTGGACCTGCAAGTCTCAGATAAAGGTCTGAGTGGCTGTGTGGCTTACAGTCACGTTATTTTAGAGCCTCCAAAAAGAATACCAACAGAGCCTCTAGAAACAAAGGTTCCCAGTTTTAAAGGGGAGGGACAAGAGTTGTTCCGTACAGTTTTCTCGAAAATTTCTGAATTTTCGCTTTTTCTCAACGAGTCGTGAAAAAAAAAAAAAGAGAAAAAGGTGGAGCGGACCAAAGGAGACCGACCGCCAAGTACCTTAGTACCTAAGCAACTAGAGGCAAGCCGGGGGCCTTGATTTGGTAACCGCGAAATATCCCGAAACTAGAGATAGCTTATCTTTTTGATTGAGAAAAGAGAGAGAAAGAAGACTGTGCTCAACTTGGGCGGGGAAAACACAAGCTTTGTGTTGAATGTCAGAGATTGAGATCCAAGCTTGGGTGTTTGTTATGCTGCATCGTTTCATCCCGACAAGATCAACTGACGACAAATTCGACAGCCATGATTCAGACTTTTCTTTTTTTTTTCTGTCGAATCGAAAACAAGACCGCATGTTTGCTGCGCCCCTAGTCAAAAGGCATAGCGCCTCATCTTGACTCAAGCTGGTTCGAGTCAAGGTTTCACATTCACATGCATTTCTTTGCCTGACATGAACCTGATTCATCACTGACACATGGCAATACATGCACGCATTAATACTGTGTACTGTGCCTAGGTTTACATTTCATCCCATCCAATCGGTATTCGTCCGGTTCAATGCGTATCGTATTCATTCTATTATTCGTTTGCCGTATTTCCAAGGCGTCTTTCTCTCTTGCCTGCTCTAATCATCTATCTATGCGTAGGTATGATAATGCGTGCACTATGTACAGTACTGTAAATGAAAGAGAAACAAAAATTCCCAACTAAACGTTACCAAATGAGATCAGCGAAATAAATTACCCAGGTCTTTCTGATTTGACGCCGTGTTTTGTGAAGTACTCTCTCGCGTCTTCCGTATGCTTCGCACATTTATCGTTACAATTCGTTATTACCCCTTCCCATCCCCTCTCTTCTAAAAATACCAACCCTGTCACTTTCTAAAAGATGAAAGAGGCGACAAACACGAGACACGTGTAAATGGTGGTAGTCGTGTATTCCAGCTCGAACCAGGCCGCCTGACCGCCAAAGGCAATCTTCTTGCTCTGCGGCGTAGGGTGCGCCACTTGCGTCTTGGGATCACGGTTCAGCAGATCCTCACGGTCGGGCATCGCCGGCGGGTCAATCGCGTATGAGATGGGCGTCCAGAGAGAACTGCAGATGAAGAGGAATGTCAGGGGCGGCCAGAAGGCGTGCGTGAGAAGGGCGGTGAGCGTGTCGCGAACGGTGTCGGTTGTCACGAACGACCGGAACGAGGTGAGAACCACGGCGACAAGCGTCAGATACACGAAGAAGAGATGGAACAGAGCCATGTAGTTAACGAGGATGCCCCATAGACGACGGAACATGTTCTTTCGGAGCTTTGCATCGCGCTCATTGAGGGCTGAGCCTAGAGATCCTGTGGGCTTGAAGGCCTGTGTTTGACCACCGAGCCATGTCGGGAGGACGAACGAGCGGATGATGCACAGCGCGATGTAAGGAGACATCCAGAGCTGGTAACGAGAACCTCGCTGGCCGGTGTGGTATCCTGCAGGGATGAAGAGAGCAAACTCGCACAGTCGGTTCGAAATGACGGACGCAAAACAGGCGCGGATCAACCATCGGAGCTGCTCATCAGTAGCGTATGCGACGAGAGGCTTCTGCATGATGAGAATGATAGGAATGGCAAACATGGAGATGGTGAGGAGAACAGTGTACAGACTCAGCGAGGCGTACAAGAAACCGGAAAATCGCTGGGCTGTGGTCATTTGACGGACCTTGTCACCCCAGAGACAGAAGTTCAGCTTGAACGAGGTATCGACTGTTCCAATAGCCCATCGCGTACGCTGCTTCAGATGACCACCGTAATCCTCGGGAACGGTACCGAACTGCAAAGGCTCGTGAATGAAAGCTGTCTTCCAGCCCTTACCAAGCATAAGCGTCGAAGTAGCGACATCTTCAGCGAGAGAACCGAGAGGGAAGTTGCCAATCTGGTCGAGAGCTTCACGACGGGCGACATAACCAGATCCAGTGCACCATGCAACACCAAGAGCATCCTTAATGGGCTCGATGACGTGCACGAAGAAGTCGAGACTCTGGGCGAGGGGATCGGAGGGAGGAGTGTTGTAAAAGAGTTGGGGTGGACAAGCGAGAGCCATCTTGGGATCGATAAGCAAATGAGGAACAATAGCGCGAAGCCAGTCACGCTCAGGAATCTGCAATTGTAAGTATATCTTCCCTTTAACGAACCCAGAAGACTTACCATATCAGCATCCAGAGCAGCCATGAATTGACCAGCTCCTCCAGGTAGCTTGTGCACCTCGTCAAGACCGTAGTTGAGGTTACCGGCCTTGAAATGATGAGGCTGTCCAGGAATCTTGACTCGGGCCATGTAGTACAGGTTAGGATATGTCATAGACAGCTTGGCACACATCTGCTCAAGACCGGCAGACTTTCCATCATCCAGCACGATAACTCTGAATCGCTCACGAGGATAGTCCAGATCGCACGCCGCACGAACAGTATCCATAACCAGCTCATCTTCCTCACCACAGCAGGTGACAAACGCATCGACAGTAGGAACATCGTTTCCTGTCAGCCTCAACTTGGGTCGCTGTCTCTTCTTCATGGACCACATGGTCCAAATATTATGCATCAGCGACGGAATCGCAACCGCAATCTCAACAGCGATAAACACCCACGCTCCCTCATACGTCATATCCGCTGCATCCTGCGCCCAAATAACACAAGCGATTCTCAGAGCGAGGTACGTCATGTAAAACCCGGTGTTCATAAAAGTCAGGAGAGGAACGAGTCGGAAAACCCATCTCTTCCAGCCCTTCCAAATGTCAGAGTCGTCGCGCTTGTGCACGTGCTGAATGGCGCTGGTGTCGACGATATAGTCCTTGCTCGCAACGAGCGTCGTGTTGCTGGTACTGTTATTCTGTGTAGCCCCGTTGGGCAGCAAAGCTGCTAGACTCAGGTGGCTCTGGTTCTGTTTGTTGCGAAAAGAAGAAGAATGGTCAGTGACATTGGACGAGTTGTTGACGAGGGTGCGGATGCTGGGGCTGGGTACCATGAGGCTGGATGGTCTCCAGTCGACTGACGAGTTGCCGCCGTGGTAGTGCGGGCGAGCAGGTGTTTCCTGGCCGCTGCGGAGAGAAGGCGTCGCTGAGCGAGAGCCGCCAGGTGTGTCATTGAAGTACTGCCCTGGGCTGTTGGCAAGCTGAGGAGGCCATTCTGGCGCTGGACTGTAGTCTTCAAAGTGTGCCTGCGTAGGGCGAGAAGGTCTGCCTTGTTCTGTGATGGAGCGACCCTGCTGCACGTCTTCCACCGAGGACTGGTATGGTGAGTAAGGTGTGTATGCTTGCTGCTCAGGCGGGCCATAAGGCGAGTGCAGGTCTTGTTGGAAGTATTCCTGCTGCTGCTGGTTGTGCTGATACTGTTGTCTTTGTTCATGCTGCTGCTGATGTTGACGTTGGACGTCGATTTCTACCATCTCTCTGTACTCCCTATCCTGTTCGTCGTCTCCATAATCACGATTCCCGTGCCCGTTCATCGTTATTTGACACTGAAGGTTAACGACGCATGCGGTTGTTGTGCCGGCTTGGTATAGTTCAAAACTGTAAAGTTAATTGGGGGAGGAGGAGGAAGTGCTTGGCGTAAGCCTTTATTTCCTTCTTTGTATGTGAGTGAGTCCTAACGAGTGACTATTCTTCAGCGAGTGAGAAAGAATATGGGAAGGAGAAAAAGAAACCAACAAAGGGTATTCAAGAAACAAGAACGAGAGAAGGATACCTAAGACGGGAAGACAAGGGAGGAAGAGGAGGGACAGGATGAACCGGGGGGGTGTCATTTGAGTTCCAGTGCGAGACTGGCACGTCCCAGCCCAGTCTCTGGAAAGTATGTACAGCATTGGTACCGTCTTTCCCAGGACGAACTCTTCCAAGTCAATGGCCAATCAATCGAGGCTATCATTGTGATGTCTAGACGAAACCTCCAATCAAGACCTTGAACAGACTTCACAGCGACTCCACTGTCTACCAAAGCAATACGGGTACCTAGTCTGTGTTTATTCTTGGTACCCCAAAACAAGCTCAAGCCAGACAACAACACGAACCGCACATGCCGAAGCGATAAAAAAGAGAGGCAGAGAGAGAACTAACAGCACTGCACGTACCTAAACCAAGCTTTTTTAGCACTGGTTCCAGGAACCCGACACCCCTCCCCCCCCCCCCTACCATTCGTA